>JABFPM010001815.1:0-18608 GCA_022817325.1 Idris sp. 1 HC-2018
CCTGTGGAAATCGTCTTCCTTGTAGTGGAGTGCCTTCGCATAGGCCCGACAGTTCATCGCGTGGTCCCCGAGAAGTTTAGTGTCCAGGGGCAGAGGACCCCGATCGCAATGTTCCATGAATTCGGCTAAATTCAGAATGGTCTGGGTGATCTCCGGCAGATCAGGCACCAGCAGTGCCTGCTGCAGAGTCTGTATCAGCTCGGCCCGGTAGGTGTCGTTGAGTTCTGTCCAGCATGACACGAAGGCAGCGTTGAACAAGTCACGAGGTAGTTGTGGGTAATTTTGAGCCAAGGTCCAGCAGGACCTGAGTGCCGGCGACGGCGACTCTTTTAGCAGACCAATCGACAAGCTGCGGAGCCACTCCAACCAGTCATCCTTGGACACTCTGCGCGTGGCGGTCCAGGCTTTCTGCAAATTCGCGGCAGATAGGTGGAGCCTCTTGATGGTCGTGGTATCGGAAGATGTCAGGGACATATCGCGGTTCTTGTTCCTCGAGTGACGGTGTCTCAGGTAATCCTCGCCATCAGAGACAGTAGATTCTGTGAGGATCTTGTCGGTGAGCACGTCGTAACGGGAATTGACGATTTTGTGTCTGAGCATGACCTTTTGTATGAGCGGGATGAACACCTGGTATTTTTTGCCCAGCTGGATGAGCAGAGCACAGAGAGTGTCCATCGCGGTGTTGCGCAGCTCCGGACACTGGTCGAGGGTCCGTACCAGAGCATGCACTATTCTGGAGGAAAAGTCTGTGAAATCCAGAGTATCGGCCAGATGGTCCACCGTTTCCAGCGCCACTCGACTCACCATAATCGGACAGTCTGTCGCGTGGAACAGCTTGACTATAGGTGGCAGCACCAGATGCAAATAGTTGTCCAAATTGTTTCCGAATTTTTGCAGGGCATAGAGAAGCTTGACCGTGACACCACGATCCTTGCTGGTGTCGTGCGTGAGCACTCTCAGAATCTGCGGCATCAGCTGAGGCAGGTAGATTTTGAACTCCGATCCCAGCGCCACTGCCACGTGCTCCAATAAAATTATCAGCATGATCTGCAGCGGACTATTAACCGTCCAGAATTCCTTGATTAGCGCGAAGATGTCGTCCAAGTAGTTTCTGATATGTTGCTTTACAATGGCGATGAGCACCGCTAGTTGCTGGAACAAGTACTCCCGAAAGCCCATCTCAGCCGAGCGCAGAACGTTTAGAAAACTCGGCATCACCTGCGAGATGTAGGGCACACACTTGATGCCAAGACTCTTGAATATAAAAGTCACAGCCTGCACGGTGAGTTCGTGGTGCTTGGCCAGTGTAGGGTCGCGGATGATCCGCATCAGAGTAGCAATCGCGATGGCAGGGTAGTACTCTTCCAACGTCGACGACGACATGTTCACTAGCATTTCACTGGTAGTCAGATCCTGATTGGCTTCCAGGTCGCTTTTCACATCCGCCATCGAAGCGAACGTGTCCAATTGCGAGTCTATCTGACCGAGGTTCATCTTGTGCTTGTACGGGTCGAAGGCACCAAGCAGCCCCAGCACCCGGATGGTTTCCCTTCGAATGGCGGGCTGCTGTTCGGTTTTCAAAAAGTTTATCAAAACGTCCAAAAGAGTTGGGTACTGGATGTAGGGTTTAACAACATGACCCGTGCTTTCGATCAGCTGACCAAACACCCACAGAGCTATTCCTCTTTTTTCCGGGGAACTCGCGTCCACCAGCATTTCCAGCAGAATCGGCAGCAGCTCGGGCATCCACTGCTGCATCTCAGTGCCACTCACCTCGGCCAAATTGCCAATCGCCCGGAGCAATGCCAGAACCACTCCGGGGTTCGGCTCGGGTTCCTTCAGCTTTGGTATAAGAACCTTCAGAATCGGCTCCATGTAAGGCCTTATCAAACGCGGAGCGCTCACCACCAGGTGGTCCAGCATGCGGGCCGCCTGTTCCTTGTTCCGGCCCATTCCCGAGTGCTCAAGTTCGGTCAGAAATTGTATGAGCGTTTTCCTTAGACAGGGCATCACGTAGCCCGGGTTCATCGTGCTCAGTCTGCCGACCGTTCGTATCGCCATCTCGCGGATCTCAAACATCTCGTCGTTCATCGCGACAAACAAAATAGTCAAACTCTCGGCTTGCGCCAGGTGGGTATCAAACGCGTCGTCCAGAGACGCCAGCACCCAGAACCTTACGTCCGGATCGGTGTCAGTGATACAGACCACCAGCAGTTTGCCCAGAACCATCGAGACGGTGCTGTTGACCGTCGGACCGGGCTGGTTCAGTGCCAGTCTCAGCAGTCTCGAGCAGGTCTTCACAGCCTCCAGTCGGACCTCTGTCTGTTCTGAGGTCAAAAAGTGGTCGGCGCATCTTCTCACAAACTGCAACAAAGGATTACCATCGAAGTTAAAAGTGCCCAGAGTCTTCAGCGCCAGAACCGTCGACTGTACATCCACGTCAGTGTGACTCGGCGCCAGTATGGGGCTGGTCGGATTCCAAGGCGCGCCCGGGTGTCTCAACGGTTTGTTCATAATAACCTGAGATAGCATTCTCAGCAGACCCTGCGAGATATCCGATTTTAACGACGGCACACTGTGCGCCAGTTCCCTCAAGCAGGTCGTCAGAATCGAACTCAGACCCGTAGCCAGCATCAATTCCAACAACTCCCGCACGTCGCTATAGATGGTCTGCCCCACCGCATGACCCAGCAGAGTAACACAAATAAAAACCGCCGGCTCCAGTGTGCTGTTGCGCTTCTTGTTGGGCGTGTCCTTCGGCGGCAACGAGCCCTTGATCACCTCCATGATCTTCGGCAGGTGGGGCTTGATCGCGTCCTCCACTGCCACCGCGATCAGACCAATAGTCGTGAACGCCGCAGCCCGGTCCTTTTCCCTCCCTCTCAGTGCCGACAGTAAGTACGTTAAGCACTCCCGCAGGTTGTCCTTCACGAATTTCTCTCTATTAAAGGCAGCCAGTCTGGGCAGCAGAGTCATCAAGGCGTTCTGGATGTGCGTGTTCCTCACCACCCTCTGACTGATGATATTCCCATTGATTTCGTTCAATTTTTCCAACATCAAAATGCGACATGCCGCGGACTCGTGGACCGTATACAGGGTGTTCTGCAGACTCGAGAAGTTCTGCGAGTTCAGCCATTTGGACATGTGGATGGTCTTGAGCCGGGGCACCAAAGACAAAATATCGTTCTCCGTTTGCTTCGTCGAGCAGTTCAGTCTTTCCATTAGGGACTCGTAATTTCTTTCCCATTGGATATTGCTACACCGCAGCAGCTCGTTGAGCACTAAAAGCGAGCCGTGGATGCGGTCTTCGCGGTTGTATCCTCGTTCCCGGGTGTAGACCTCCTCGAAGCCGGCAACCACCTCGTCGTAGCACTGCTTGTACCACTGGGACTTGTGCATCTGCTTGATGGTCTCGCGCTGAGCGGTGACTATGAGCGCCGCTCTCAGAGCCTCCACGGCGCCCTCGCGTATCGCTGGTTTGGGGTCACGCACGGCGTTGAAGATGAGCTCGAAAAAGGGAGTGACTTGCTGAAAAAAGTACGTCGGCATTGTGACCGCGAGCTCCTTGAGGATGAGCACGGCTGCGTGACGTTTGCCCTCGTGTCTGTCGCCGCCGGGCCAGTCGAATGCGCGTTTTACTTCGAACTCGACGTACTCGGCGGTGAGCGTGCCGGAGACCAGGGCGAGTTTGCCGATGGTCTTGGCCGCGAGCTCCATCACGCCGATGTCATTGGAGGGTAAGAGGTTGCGCACCACGTTGGCAAATCGGATCGCCCGGGTGTTGATGTTGCCCACGTCCGCGCCAATCAAGCAAATGATCGCGAGGATGCCACCCTTCTTTTCGTTCATGTCGGTGCCCGAGACCATCTCGAAGATGTGGTGATTGAACTCGTCCATGAAGGACATGATTTCATCCTGCGAGGCCTCGCGGAGTTCAGTCTTGACGTAGAGACAGAGGTCCCGGGCCGCCTTGTTGCGGACATCCTCGTTTTTGGATTTTAGACGTTGCACGAACTGCTGTGCCAGGGCGCTCGACATTTTGCTTGAAACTTTTGAGGGGACTTTGAGAAAAGTTACATGCTATTTGGTGGGGGATCTACGCTGGACCTGTAATGAGAAATATTTTAGGTTTTTTTTCTCTTATTTTTTCTTAATTCCTTACGTTTTTACTGCTTGAATATTAAAATTTTAAATTATACAGTTTTAAACGTCAAATTAATTTAACACAAAATTGAAGGAAAAGTCATAATTTTGTACTGCGATTGTTTGCAATAATTTGGAATTCTGTAAATCTTCTTTATAAATAATTTTAGATTTAGTGTATACTCTATTATGAAAGATATTTTAAATTTAAATTTTAGACTGCAAATAAAAGTACACAAATTTATAGAAAATAACCTGTATTCTGTAATGTATATTTTTTATCAAGTATTAACAAAATTAAGACAAAAGAAAGAAGCAAATCTATTTTGCAAATCAATTTTATTCTCATTGTTCATTACAGACAATTATTCAATCAGATTTATCAATTTAACATCCATCAATCAAAGAAAAAAAGGTTACTTCGATTTAAGATGACATAAGCACTAAATAAAAATAAACATTACTCCATATTATATTTCACATGACAATTTTTCTTTAATTATAATTAAGATTTTGGGATTTTAAACTTGATAAAAATTGAATGTTTTAAAACTGTTCAAAAGAAAGAAAAAAAAGACAGAAAATACAAAATAATGTATCCGGGTAACCTAATTGTCAATTGTGCACACTTTTGACATGTAAATAACATTGATTTGACATTCGATGTGAAATTTTGAATTGTATTTTCAATTTTGGAGCACAATACATATGCAGTTTTTTTGATATTAAATTGCGATAGTAAACAGTAATCGGCAAACTGTTTACACATCGTTGATATGCAAGTAAAAGAAATTACTTACCAATTGAATTTAAATTTTGACGACGAAATCGTTTAAATTGTCATTAGTACAAGAAAACAATAAATCTGCGTCACTTTGTGTGTGTGAGTTTTTTTAATCAAACGATCGTAAAAAAAAATCTTGTTTATATAGCAGAAAAATAAAAAATATATTCTGCATAACCTTTAAAACATTGCATTCAAGTTGAAGGAAAAGAGCGACGCATCCCATTCTAGTAACTTTCCATTCATAAGTTTGCATCAATTGATCTCAAAGTGTTTCTGTCCTTGTCCAATACAATAACAATAAAAAGAAAAAGAAAATACATTATGGTGTTTTGATGTAAACAAAAATTACAATTTCCAAAACTATTGTTACGTAATCAGTACGTTACTTTATATTGAGTACATTTTTTTTATTTATGATTATTAATTAAAATCAAATTTGATACAAAAATAATTTTGACATTGTAAAAAAGATATGTTTTTCGTAATAAACTATTAAAAAAAATGTTTTTACCCCTTTTTTTAAAAAAAGTAAAGATAATGAAAAATGTTTGCTTTTCGTCGATTGGTTTCAGTAAAGTATTTTGTATTAAATTATTTGGATAATAAATTATATAATACAGTTAAATATTTGCTTATAATATTGCTTAGTAAAGCTTATATTATCATTTAGCAGGTAAAAAATGTTGGTAGTAATTTTTCGTGAATTCCAACATGAGGTCTGCTGTGCAATCTGGCAAATCTTCCACACATATTGCCGGATTGCCTACAAATTTCGTGAAAGAAGGGACAATTGTTTCCGGAGGAATGATGGCTCCATCTGCGATGTAACAGCAGTCTTTTAAAATACTCCTTCTGCCCTAAAATATGTCAAATTTTCAATGATTAAAAACTTATTGTAAACGAAGTTTTATATTGAATGAAAAATAATTTTTTATTAAAAATTGTCAAATTTCAGTTGTTAAACAATTATTTTAATTTCAAAAATGATAATTACTATTATTGCATTTTTGCCGATATAAACATAAGAGCCAACAACAGCAGCATTCACAACAGCTTTTTCTCCCACAAAAACATGATCGCCCATTGTGAATGGAAAAAATGCAACACTGAAAAGAATTATTTTATTTGATTTCATGTTTATTTTATTAATGAAAAAATTGACTTTTGGATGAATTAAATTTAAAGTATTTGTTGGACCTACCCTTTGCTAAATTTTTTGAAAGGCGGTCTTATGACAACATTTTTGCTTATTATACAGTATCGACCTGTTTTAACATTTGCTAAATCTCCTCGGATAATAGCATCTGATTGCACAATGACTTTTCCATGGAGAACAATGTTTTGTGAACCACAAAGTACAGTTTGTCTGCTTACTTTATTTCCTGAAGCCTTAAATTAAAAAGGAATAAACAATATGTATAGTGTAAACTAAAATTTGCTGTTGCTCAAATAATAAAATCTTAATATACATTACCGTTTCCACATATTCTGCTCTGTTATAATAAATGTCTCGAGGCTCCATAATTATATTCAAAAGTTTTATTTTTTTATTTTTTGTTGAATAAAGTGTATTTTACACAAAATTGCTTATTGGTGGAATATTTACTTAGAAGCATTGTTTTTAGGTTATGTTTCTGTGTCAAACACCAAATCAAAGGTAAGGTTAGTTCTTAGGCGGGAAATTCAAAAATATATACATTTTGAAGCAAAAATAAATGATGAAAGAAAATAAATAAAATAAGTTGATCTGTATCTTTACAACGTCATTTAATATACATTATTCATAGAATACATCACAAAATTCCGAATTTGTACAGTTTTACAATCTGTTAATTCAACAACAAATGATACAATTTGAAAGCTCTATCAGCTCTTATAAATCTGATTACATACAGCGAATAAATGTACATTTTATTTGTATATTATTATTATATTTTTATCGCAGTTTTTGTTTTACCTGAGTTTCACAAAATAGAATCAATTGACAAAATAGAGTTACAAGCTACTGAATTGTCTCGATGAGATTGCAGGTAAAATAGACTATTATTGTTGTTTTATTTTATCTAAAGTTCTTTGTGTCCAAGCTGCGAATCATACAAAATTTTTGTATACTCCTTCCATGCAACACTTGTTATATTAATTTACTTTATTTTTGTCTTTAATATTAATTTACTTATACAATAATGGTCTTGAAAATATTCATAGAACTGTGTAGAAAACCACACATAATGTAAGCGTATTATGGGACCCTTAGCACAACAGGGAGATCGATTAAATAAACTTTTTATTTATGTCAAGAAGCGTTTGGAATGTCGTTGAAATTTGGCTAAATATTATTTCTGGCCAAATACTTTTCTTCCATCTAGTTCCATGTCGTAGGATAAGGCTCGCCTAACCAGTGGCCCTAAAATGTACAAAATAAGTATATTAAAGTAAAAATATCAACATCAAATTATTTGGGACACAAGGAGCTTTGAACAAAAATAATTGTGTGCCATTTTATTATTTTAACGCTTTATTATTTCTTATGCAATTGATTAGCAGTATATTTACATAAATATATTCACAGATGCAGATTTCAAAAGTATAATTTAACTTAAACTACACTACGTTTCGAAACTACGAAAAAGACAAAAAATTCTATACAGACAGTACAAGTGTTCTGAAGTATTTAAGGCTTTTTTTATTATTTTATTTTAAATGTAAATATCATGCACAAGTTTATATCAGAATTTCACTAACAACTACGAGTGTCGTAAATTACTATACAAGAGTAAAAGTTTTTGTGTTGTGTAGTCAACGTTATCATGCTGATTTGAGAATGTAATAACTAAACACTTTTCTTTTTTTTTATTTTAAGTGAAATTTTAGTGCATCATTTTCGCTTAAATCCCCACTCAAATTTCACCTAAAATCTATCCAACAAATTAGTTTATGTTACATATTTGTATATTTATAGCTATTTATATATATAGATTAGTTAAATTTGATAACTGTTCGTTGCACAATTATTACGAAATGTATATTAATATAAGTCTTAATTTTATTTTAATATTATTTTATTAAAATAATGCAAAAATATACAACAAGAACGAGTAAAAAAAACTTCCAGAAAATCATAATCTTAATGTTAATTGTTAATCGTTTAAAATTAAATAAAATTATATACCAAATAGATTAAAATCGTAGAAGAAATTATAAACACTAGAGTACGTGTTTCTCATAATAAATAAAATGTACTTGTAAAAAGAAAAAAAAAAGAACATTTGTTTATATGGCCTCTACATATAAAAACTCTAAAAAACTTGATACAAAAGAAAAATACAAAATGTTAACTATACATAAAAATTAAAACTTTTTAAACCTTTTTACGTGTACATAAAAATACAAAATTACGACGTAAAATGTACAATGTAACGCAACATGTTAATCGCAAAAAAATTTTAATAATGAAGTGGAATCAACTTATTTTTATTTTTAAAATTAGTAAAAATCATGCTCTTAATGTTGACTCAACTTCAATCTTATAAACAAGTCAATTTAAAAACAATCAAATCGATTTGAAAAAAATATCGCAAAAAGTCGTGTCGTTTGTAATTATGTAACAAACCATGCTTTTCAGTTTGCATGCTGGCGCCTCACTTAAATGACAAATTTCGTTACCTCTTCCTCTTCAACCACACCGCTCTCGTTGTTCGTCATCCGCGTCCTTTCCTGGCCATTTTCTGTCGGTGAAGTCGAGGTGTTAGGTTGCCCGTGGTAGGAACTACCTGGCAAACTGCAAAATGCATTGATTTTTTTAATAATTTCAAACACATATTTAAATTACAAACTAATTTAGCAACTAAACAAAATTCAAGTTTTTTCAGTAATAATATTTAACTTGGAATTTGTATTTGAATTTAACAATAACTTAAAACTAAATGAAAAAAAAGTTAGTAATCAATGAAAATATGAATGATGTTAATATACAGCAAAGCTTTGGAGGAAAAAAGAACATATGTACATCATTTTTATCAATATATTTTCGAGTTAAATATTATTATAATTTAGTTTTCTTGTAAAAGTTGCGGTTTAGTTGATAAAAAACACTTGAATTATTAAAAATTAGACGTTTCTAAGCTTAAACAATTGTCATGCATAAAAATTTGAACACAATGATAGCATTTTACAAATAAATAGTGAATGTTTAATTTTATTTAAACAAAATGTATGTTAAAAGTATCTAATAGCATAAAGAAAATGAAGAACAATTGCAAGCACTTTAACTTAGTTTTATGTTTCTATTGTATTTTTATTAAATTACTTTTTATAAAAGTTATAAAAAAAATTATTATTTTAAATGTCCCTATATGTATACGTACTTGTTAGAAAATTTTTACAGAAGTTTCAGCTCAATTGATTCTAAGTTACAGTGTTATAAAATCTTGATGACTATATAAATTGACTATAAAATGACTATTTTTATGTTTAATTACACAATTTGGATTAATTTGTATACAAAAAATTTCACTTTTTCTAAACACTAAAACACGAACAAAAGTAATTATTATTTATATGTAATTCAAATTTAATAACTTTTTACATTACAGGAAATTTAAAACCAATTTTATTTACGACCCGCAACGTCCACATTAGCACTAATAACATAGATAAATTATACATATGCGACACTTATTGAGCGTATATTTTATTTTGTATGCACGACAATGACGCTCATAAAAATAACATTTTAATGACTAATTATTTCACCGAGTTTGAAATTTTCCAAGAAAACTTTGAACAGACTTAAAATTTTCTTATAAAATTGTTCAATTTACTTTTAAGTTTTATTATAATTAACATTGTTCAATTTTATTATAATTCAAATTTTCAAAATTCGTTATAATCAACATTATTTTATAACTATTTTTGTACATCTATGATTGTACTGGTTAATCGTATTCTAATTAGTTGTTTTTTTTTTTGTTTTTTTTTTGCCACTCAAACTAAGAAGAGTTAATTGTGTGTGAAATTGGAGCTAGCTCTGCTGTTATTGCCAAATTGTAACAGTTATTAGTGTGAGAGAATTAGACTTTGGTTATCTCAGTATCAAAGGTAGCAGTGACATAGGCAGACCCGGCTAGAGACTGTTGAGCGGTGGGCGAGTTTTGGGAAAGTGTGGGTGAGGGGCTTAGCTCGACCACATCCTCGCTGTTGACTCTCAGCAGAGGACTCGGCTGACGCGCCCTGCAATCCCGACCAAGTGCAAGCAGAGTAGAAATTAACGGCCAAAATTGATCCGGCACATAGACAGAAAAAAATAAGAGACATCAACATATTTTGAATTAGAGAAATAAAAGATCATAGGACTTGGCTGTAATATTGCTCGTGTCTGTGTATGTGTAAAGGTGCTTTTTGCATTCGAATTGGAACATTGGTGATGGTAATGAAATCTACAAAATAAAAATAAAACGTGTAATATATAAAAATTATGTGCATTGGGATTTTATTTTCTTTTGCCTTTACCAAAAATTCTAGTTAATCGAAAAATAATGCAGGACAACACACAAAACAGTTTTAAACATATTTTTTTTTTAAACTAAAACACATAATCAACTAAGATTTTAAACAACAATAACTAACAAACAAGTTGCTACAGAAAAACTGTACTAACGTAAGTACAGTGAATGCAAAATTGAATTATAATTTAAAAGAAAATGATAATAATGTAATTTAAAAGAAATTTTAATTTCAAAGTTATATGTATTTTGAAAAATGTTGTTATTATTAAATTGAAATGATCAATGTTTAGTTTTCAATTTTATAAGTTTTCTCTTTATTAAAAAAATATTTAATATATTTTATCTTGCATCACGTGTGACCTTTATTGGATTATGGAATACATTTTCGTGAAGGTCAAGAGATTTTATTTCTAAAACCCTCATGCAACCAATTTTTCAGAGTAATTAAAATCAATGTTATAATGAATATTTATTGAATAAAGTGTAATTTTATAAATATATCAAGATTACATTCAATTTTAATTACAAACACCATTGCAATGTTATAAAAATTGTTTTACTGAAATGGAACATAAAAATCACACTGAAACATACCAAAACAAAGAGTATGCGAGCATAAAAAATTGTAACATATTAAAAGACATGGATATAAATTAATTGTTAAGCATTATTTTTAAAGAAAATTTAATAAAAGAATTTTATTATAATTTTATTTTGTAGTTTTTTAGTTATTTTATTTTTATCTTTAATATTACCATGTCTTCTCAAAATAAACGAAAAATAAAACTGAAGCATACAATACGAATGAGTAATGATTCTAAGCAACTTGTACAAAACTTTGCACATCATTCAATGATTGTTAAACATTACTCACTCGAATCACCAAAGTTCAGGGTAGCTGTATATAAAAAATATCGCTCTGATTTAAGAGAAGGATTGCGCAAGACAGCTGATAAAGATTCACATGTAAATCAAAGATAAACGAAAAACCCAAGAATTAAATGTATTAAAAGTATTGACAAAATAATGACAAGTGATAATAAAGAAATCAAAGAACAAAAAAAAATTAACTTACCCGGCGAGTTCTCGTTGTAATTCCTGCATCGTTGCGTGGCATTGGGCGTAATGACGGGCTTGAGCTTCGACGAATTCGTGCAGACATCGAAGATGACTTGCCTGCGAGCTTTGCACACCTTCTAACAGTAGCTTTGTGATCTCTGCCTGACGATCAAAGTCAGATTGCGCGACCCTCAAATCCCTCTCTGCCTAAGTTTTAATAACATTTATTATTCTCTTCATAGTATTTTCCTTTTTATTTTAAATCAAACATTTCAAACGAAAAATCATGTTTCATCAATTTTTGTCTTTCTTATAATTTTATTCATAGAAAAAAAAGATTGATGAAAATAGAATAAATCAAATTTAAAATTTGTTACCATTAAAGATCAAAAAAAGTTTACATAATTAACTGAAAAAAAGTTAAAAGTTGAAAAAGATAAAAGTAATTAATTAATAGTAAATAAAAAATAAAAAGCTAATATTTTTTGTTTACAAAATCTACTTGTTGGCGATTTAATAATTGTAATACCTGATCGAGCAACACTTCGGGAGAAACACCGCTTTCCTATCAAAGGAGGCAGCATTGTACGAAATAAAGCCCAGAATAAACATTCATAACAGATAATCGGGCGATAAGAGTGTCAAGTATATTTTTAAACACGACATGCCAAGCTTGCAATTAATTACCACACTGACAAAACACTTGATCATAAATAATATAAATGTTTTCATTTTTCATTTATAAAATTGAGTAATAACATTTGTATCTGCACATACTGGACACTTTTCACACAATCAAAATTAATTGTTAATAAATTACTGAAACTTACGTTCTGCTGTCCGAGCATACTTCGGGCTTTTCTCACTCGATTTTTACAGGCATCCAAATCCAATCTACAAATTTAACAAATAGTAATAATATAATTAAAACTTGCGCACACAATTAAAACTTTGGTTTTCTTTAAAGAGAATTACCGTTTTGTTTCTAAAATGCCCAATTCTTTACTGATAGTTTTCATTTCACCTTCCAAAAACTTTCTCAGAGGTTGAACATAACAATTTGCAGCGGTGCCGATAAAATCTCGTTCTATTTGACCCAATTTTTGCTGACAGTGTCCAACTTTTATCAGAGCATTTCCTGAAAATAAGTTGATTAAGATGAAAAAAACAAAAGTATTTAAGTAAGAAGTTGTTTTATTTTATCTGAAAAAACAAACCATATGCAATTCCAGGACCAAATTCATTTCCCGCCTCAATCATGTCGTGTCCAATGTATTCCAAATTGCTCAATCTGTGAGGTTTTTTCTTGTCGATCTTTTCGAAAAAGAAATCTTCGATTCTATTGCCTATAAAAATGAAATTCCCTTGGATATTATTTAAGCTGTATAAATCTCCATCTAACAGTATTGATTTTTTTCTTAACAATAAAGTAGATTTTCTGAATGTATAGTTTAAAAAGTTATACTTTTAAATTGAAAAACATTGCTCACAAAAGAATAAAAAAAAATATAGTTTCTCTAAGTATAGTTTAATCAAAAAATTAACCAGGATTTGGTGTCAGCACAGCCTCCATGTCTCTGAGAACTTTTTCGGTCCAGGTTTTTGTGGTGTTTGCTCTCTCGGCTAAATGCTCAAAATGAGCATCAAGTTCTGTTTTTTCTGACGTGCCCAACGTTTCCTCTGTGAGCTGAAAAATAGTAAAAAAATAATACAATTTCATCCTTAGAAAAACATAAAACAAAAATCTCAATCAATAATGACAAAAATTGTTGTCAACAAAATTGCCAATTCCATCGATTGCTCTCAACTTTGACCTTTTTATGAAAAGTTAACATCAATCTTTTGTCCAACTTATTCCTAAGTAAAACTTGTAATCGATTTATCGTTTATGTATATACGACAATTATAAGTCTAATTAAAAAAAAAAACACTGTTTTACAAATCAGACAACAAAAAGTTGCTCTGAATAATAAAAGAAAAACAGTTTATCATCAGTGACAAAGAAGTGTCATCGCACAATGTTGTCATTGATTTGTCATAACAGTGAAGTCTGTCTGAATAGAAATAAGATGAAATTTGTCACCTGGACCACCCTGCTGAGTGCAGCTCCCGCATCTTTCACCAGTTTCTTCACGTTAAAGTCCATTGTTGTGATTTGTCTTGACGAACAATCACTAAATGTGCCCTTTTCTTTTATCGATTACTAAATAAGAACGACGATATAAAATGTAAAGTTGTGATATTCGGCGACGAGGTGTAGGTGGCGCTTCAAAATCCGTGACTATAGACAGGACATGACATATACCTATATGAAATGAGATTGAAAACCAACTTCAAGCAATGATGTCAGAATCAATTTTATTGTATAAACATTTTATTCTGTATAACTTGAGTTTTACTATCATCACAATTACTTTTTCAATTGTTGTATAAATGTTTATACAATAAAATTGATGAAAGTTTTAATAAGAAAATAGAGACTTTCTTTACTTATATTATTAACACCAAATTATTGTCTGTAAAATGATACAAAAATTTCTTAATATTTTGATTTAAAATATACTGAGTCATTGATACTTACAAATCCGAAATTTGTATAACAAATGCATTAAAATGTTTTAAAACTTTACACAGTATTTATTTTTAGTTTAATATAAATATTTAAAACAGGTATAAACATTTATTTAACAAATAAAAACAATATATTTATAAATAAATATATAATGTATAATAAAATTAAATATTTTCATAATATATATATATCATAAATGATATAGTATCTAAAATGTACATATTTTAGATAGTGTTTCTTATAAAAGTATCCAAAAAATTGTATATAACTTAATATATACATATTTTTTTACAAAAAAATGCAATTATTTGTATACATAAAATAAAGAATTTATTTTCTTTGAATAATTATTTGTATTAACAATGATGAATTTTATAAATAAGAAATATTATTATTTCATATTTATAATATCCATTTGATTGTTGCCTGTACAATATAATTATAAAGCATAGTATATGCTTAGCACATTCAAATGCCGCCCGCTGCACGGATAAGATCGTGCGAAAACCGAATGCGATTTACAGCCAACTTCAAGTGCGAGCCGCTGACTTGATTCTGACATCACTGACTTCAAGAGGTACAGAAAAGTGACATTCGTAAACCGTCTTCAAAATACGTGTTTCATTAACAATTGAAATTCGACAAAGAGCAGAATGAAATAAAGAAAAAAAAACAGATTACAAAAAAAAGTGGAAGAGAAAAGTGAAGGAGCATTTTCGATGCACGTTTTGTATGTGTCAAACACCACGACGTTGAAACTTTTAAGAATACACTCATTTAGACTATGTAAGTTAACCAATATACAAATCCAAATTGCAGAATCATCTAAGTGATGACTTATGAAAACGTTGCACCTTTTGTTATTTTACATTTATTTGTCTCGATGCTCGTTATTTTATTTACCTTTAAACAGTGTCATATTGCACGAGTAGCGTGTTGTTTTAATGGAATTGTAATTTTGCTAGTGTTTTTAATAATAAAATTAATGTTGATAATTTTTCATTAAAATTAATTTAGAAACAGGTAATTGAATTAAATGCAGGATTAAGCTGCAAAAAATACAGCAGAATATTTTTAATAGTGAATTTTAAATTTAATGTATATAATTTATAAATTTATTTATTTTTAATCAAGAAAATACGAAAAAAATTCGTAATTTGGTTAGAAAAAGAAGTTTTAATTAAAATTGGAGAATGTAATTATTTTTTTCTCAATAAAGGATCAATATTTATGTAAAACTTTTGTTTATTCCATCATAACTTTCTAATTACAAAAATAATTGTTATTTTCAGGTACATTTCAATTGTGACCCACATTCCAATGAACTGAGAGTGAAAACGAGTACAATGCCTTGTTGTACTTCAGCAAAAGAGGATTATTTCAAATAAAATTTTCGACAGACAAAAAAAAAGGAAAAAGAAAAAAAATAAAAGAGCAACTGAAATCACCACAATGTACAGCTTCGATGGTGACTACAGGCGCAAGCCCCAACAAAATTTAGCCGGCGCTAGTCGCCGCGACGAGAAAGCCAAATTCTTGCGCAACGCTCAGCTGGAACGCTTGAAGCGTGAGGAGCAACGCAAAAAGTATAACGCGACCGTCAAAATTCAGGCGTTTGCGCGATCTGTGAAAACGCAGCGTCGCGTCTGTCAGCACGAGAGACAGCAGTTTGACAAAGCTCAAGAAACAATAAAAAGCAAGAACCTGAGACTAGATGAACTTCTACCTTTCATTCGCAAACTTTTGTTCTTTTATAAGGAGTCAGAGGATGGCTCAAGGTTGATATGGATTCTACTTCATTTGATCAAACTCAAAAAGGAAATTCAACTCAAAATTATCGAGTCAAATGAATGGCTCTGGAGAATTAAGTATGGATTTTAATTTTAAATAAATACTGTCAAATGGGGCAACTTTGCAACAATTTTCTTAATTTGATTTCAAGTTTTGTTTTTTAGTTGAAAGATCTTTATGCATGAGTCATATGTGAAATATTCAAAGAAGAGTCTATACTTTGTAATCAATAAGTTTATTTATTCATTTATTAATTATATTAATAAATAAAAGTGGAGAAAATTTTCATTAGTATATTGCTTTGTAAAATAAATTTAGTACTCTCATTATTGTGACAAATATATTAAAATGATTCAAATTTATTCACATTTCTATCTTGTGTAATATGTATTCATTCATTTACAAAAAGCCTGGAGGTTTTTTTTAAATATTTTTATTAAAATTTTTATTTTAAAAAAAAATCTACAACCTAGTGGCAACCGAATCTGGAACACTTGAAATGTCAGAGAATTATTTTTAATCAAGGAAAATCATAGAAATCTCAGGGAATTTCATTTAAGGTCAGGGAAAAAATTGTTTTTGAGTATCTAATTCATTTTTCAAAATCGAAGATGTTTTTTTGTTGGAAAAATATAAAAATAGTTGTATTTTGGTAAAACGACAAAAAGATTTGAGTTTTTTTAAAAACTTAGGGTCAGGTAAAAACTGGAAAATTAATTTAAAAACTCTGGAATTGTCAGGAAATTTTGCGATTCAAATCTCATCGCCACCATGAGTACAAAACATTTATTTTATCATTTTATTCAACTGATACAATTGTAATAAAAATTATAAAACATAAATAAAATTGTACTGCAAAGTTAGCCAAAATTACAAAATAATTGTGTAATGCTTTGTTTACACAAGCTTTTTTTAAAATAAATTGAACGAAATTGTTGAATCAACTAATAGTAAAGAGTAACACTATACCGAAGCATAACTGAAAACATTAGAGTTAAATTAATTGTTCTGAATGTGATCTGGTTGGTAAAGATTATCTCACATTTTTTGCCGATCTTTACTTTCCTTTTTAGTCTCTTTCTTATAACTGTTTTACCGTTAGTAAACGGTAAAACTGGTTTACCGATCGGTAATTAGGCTCGGTAATTACCGAAATATAAATTTTCATTTACCGGGAAAATTCGGTAACAAACTAAACACTAACATACAACAACAAACTGTATTGACTCAAATTTTGATATCGTGTAAATTAAAAAAGTTATATTAATATTACTAAGAAAATGCATAAATACAGCAGAAATTTGAGCTTTTTTCAATACAATGTTAATAAAAAATGTTAAAAACAATTTATTAAAATTTTGATCAATACAAGTTGTTGTTTACATTCTTAGAAATATTTTAAAATAAACTAGAATTGAATCGGTCAAGAACTTTGGTACCAGTTCTTTTTTAAAAACTAGAAAACATGAAAAATAAAAACTTGAGAAAAATGTGTTTTAAGTTTGAATTGTGTTTACATTTAATCGCTGTTGACGTTTCTTGAAAAATTCATTTTTTCACTGTTTTTTAATAAGTGTAATAAAAAAAGAAATTTACTGCATAAAAGAGGACACTTTGATATATCAAAATATGTAATAAAATTTATTTTTTTCAATTTTTTCAATTTTTCGTAATTTTTTAGTTGCTTGTCCTCTTAAATAATGAACTTTTTGAACAGTGATGTAGATAAGTTATGTAGATGAAATCATTATTCAGATATTTTACAATATCTTTATGGCCCTCATAAATAAATAAATAAATATTTTTGTTGAAAAAGAAAAAGTCAAGAGAAAGTATTTAACTATAGTTTTTCATTATTTAAAAAGCATTAAGCCATCAAGTTTTGACTCTAAAAGAGCTTTCTGGGGAACTGGTTTATTTTGTACAAAAGTCCAGTCTCGATTAGGAGACAATGCTATAGATATAATAAGCTTTTTGAGATCATATTTTATCTACGTAAATAATTATTATTTACATTGTACATATATATATAGTTGAATTAGAAATGTTATTTAAGTTGTAGATAACAAAAGTTTGTTAGAAAAAATTTACCGTTTTGCACCGGTTTACCGGTTTTTAATACAAAAATTGACCGGTTTACTGAAAATCATAATATCGGTAAATTTGCAATCCCTACTTTTACTATATTTAAGTCATCAGAACTTGACTGTTGTAAAGATACATATGTCACTCATCGATACAAAAACTAAAATAATACAATAACTAAAATAATTAATGAAATCAGAATCATCATTTTTTTTATATTAATGCAGTTGTCCCCTACATTGCAAACGTTGTAAAGTTACCCTGTTTGAAATAACTAAATTTGATAATAAATTTTCAAAGTGTTCTCAAATATAAATTTGTTGTTCACAGGTGGGTGTTAAAATTATCCCTAAACTTCAGCGTGAATGCCGTATCATCCGAAACTGCTAATCCCCCCATAGCCATTCCTCTGCGAATAATGGAACTTTTCACGCAATTTGACGATCTCGACCAAAGGCAGTCTCGCCAATTTCTAATGAACATATTTTCCTACCTAGTAAGAAACGACTACTTTGATCAGATGAGAAAGCTCCTAATCGCCCGAGTGCCTCCGCTCCTGGAGCCCTCGCCCGTGCCCCCGAACCCCATCGCCAAGTGGCTCCTGGAGATGATCCAGCGACCCCTGATTCTGGTGCACGCCCGTCTCAGCAGCGACTACAACCGCATC
>JABFPM010001816.1:0-18607 GCA_022817325.1 Idris sp. 1 HC-2018
ATTGCATATTTTAATCGAAAACGGTACTCTGTACAATTTTTTTTCTAATTTTTACTAATTACAATTTATTATGTTTGGATTGATCAGAAGTTTGATGATTGCATTTCTATATTCTCGATAATAAGTAAAAAACATTGTTATGAAAAAATTTCAAGTTGATTTAAAATAAAAAAAGTATAGTATAAAAAAGTAATTTATAAGAAAACTATATAAACTGGCTTTAATCAAGAATACGATTTTCTCGTCTCAAATGAATCATTATGAACTATTCACGAAAAAATAATCTCCCTAAGTTAGCTTGTCTGGCAAAATCTGCTGAAGCTGTTTCAAGATAACATGTATTAATGAGATAGCTTCGTGGATCCATTTCTCTAACAGTCGAACACATGGTATTTTTCGTGTTTATTAAGGCGAAAAGAATGTATATAAGATTATTCAACATTTAATTATAAATCTGTTACTTTTCTTATATTTTATACTTTTAAATATAATTATTTTTAAAAAAATAAAATTTATGCTTCAAGAAAAAATCAAAATGTAAACATTACCTTAAGTTGTAATTCTTCTAACGCCGATGGTGAACGAAAAAAAGAGCAAAAAAATTGTGTAAAAAAAATTTAATGAATAGAGTAACCAGTCAAATTGGGCATAAAAGAAGATTGTCAGGTCAATAAGCAGAAAGCATACCGTCTTTTGTAAAACAAATCTAACAAGTAGTTGAAATTCGGACTTCTCAACTACGAATAATTCTTGTTTAAAATGTTTAACAACCAAATTGAAAGCCAAAAGGGCGCCGCCGTTGCGTATTTTACCAAGTGACGTGCAGTATTTACCCTGTTGAATATAATACGCAAAGTGTTCATGCCACTCGGCTGCGGGAAGAAAAAAGGGACTCGACTAGCAGGAACATCTGAAAACAGCTCCCGTCATTTCATTAACATTCTTGGATTTCAGTACCAAAGTGACGTTTCGTGTCTTGTTCATTTTTTACGATTTACGGTATCATTTGGCCCTATAATTTCCTAATTAATTGGATGGATTTATAGGCGTTGACTATTTATTAACCTGTGCCAACTTATGAGACGAATTTATAAACAGTAGCAAAACTAATTTGGTTTAGATTGTTGGCTCAGTATTTTGTGCAGCAATTAAATTGATCGATTGACAGGATAGTCAAGTAATATGGACAGAATATTTAATTTGAATAGAACTCTCAAATATATTATTATCTGTCATTTAAAAGGGCGTTTTTGTAGGAAAAAATGTGTGTCTCAAAAAATGTCGAGTTTATATTCAATAGTTTTGAACTTTTTTTTTTTTATTTGAAGAAGAAGAAGAAGAAGAAGAAGAAGAATAAAAAATAACTTGAGTTTCTCTGAATAATACTCTCATTTTCTGTCGCAATTAATTTTGATCGTCTTCTCTTTTAAAGTAATGACACAGTGAAAACCGGCAAACGACGTATCGAAAAGCGTTCAATCGACAGGCTAAAATTGGAGCCGACGTTTTTGACATCTCCAAAATGAGTTCGCGGTAATTGACGCACAAAAACGAAAGGTGCGAACACAATTTTCGTACAAATTCAAATGTATACGGATAATTTGCATTCCAACGCCGGACCCTGGCTACTATTTTGCTTCTGCGAAATCAGACAACTATTACTGCACTCTTTCGGAAAGCGCCCGCAGCGCGGTATATTATGCCTCTCTGTCTCCGCTTGTAAGTCGGGTCCCATTTTTTCAGGCCATTTGACTCAAATTTATCTTGTCGATTTATGCTGTGAGGACGATTTGTGCTCCGAGCGATAGTGTCATTTTGTCAAAGAGTACTCGAAAAACCTAATGAATCACATTACGCTGAACACGACTGCAAATCAAATTTTCGTTTTCATTTTCACTTGTTTTTCCTTTCTTAAACTAAATAAGAAGTTCATTATTATTATTTTTTAATAATAAATGAGAATCTTTTTTGAGGAAATAAGTTTACTGAAAAACTTTGGAAAAATTATAAATTTTGATCTTGACAAAAATATACTTGTTTTATTTAATTTGACTGTTTTCATTTTTAAAAAAACATTCTTTAAAAAATTCGTTTGTGAACATTCTCATTCTTTAAACTTACAAGAATAAAAAATATTGAAAAAACAAACTTTATTACCAGTATTTCGTTAACTATTCATGATAATATTATGTTTATAACAAAAAATGTAGTTTTATATTACGAACAAGATGTTATTAACAATCGAGAATTAAATTTGTGCTGAAATTATTGCATATTATTAAAATATTGATTAAAAACCGAAATTTAGGTATGCAAAAAGTAGTTAAATTTAGGGTTTAAATTAAAATACAAGATCAATAAAAATAATTAAGTTAGTTTAAAGTTAATAATACGATTAAACAGACTCTGTTACAAATATCCTGAAACTTTCAACAAGTTTAATTCATATTTACTTCAAGTATTAATAGAAGTTTTGACGTACTATAAAAACGTTGACTAAAAACGGTAAACAAAAAACTCTTCGTGGCAACCTTTTGACAAATAAAAAAAAACTTTTAAATCAATTAATTAAGTAGCTAAAGGGGTCTACAACAAAAATCATTTGAAAACAACCAAATTGAAAACTGTGATTATTAATAATAAATTAAATCATAAATATTCTTAGTTTGGTCCCCATTCAGCCCGCTGTCCGTATTTGCCCCATCTTAAAGTTTACATTTTCGTTTTGTTGGTTATCTTCAAGAGCTGATAAATTAATGTCGATAACTATTTCATCGGGGCATATTGTACTTTTTCTTTCACCCGAGCGAAACAAGTTCATCTCGAGCAATACACAATATCGCACCCAAATTGGATTGGTTCGTTAATGAAGAATATGAGAAAACATAGAGATAATGATTTCGATTAACAAGCCACCTTTGGTAATTAAATTAAATTGGATTTTTTTGGCTGCCAGCAGCATCCAATTCTGTCTCTGGCGAGCTCGTAACCTACTGGCTTTGTTCGCTGGCTCATTTGCTACTTGTTCCGATCGTTCGTTCGGTATCGATTACACACGCCTGATATTCGGCCCGCAATCGAAGAAGAAATCGAAGAAGAAGCCCACAATTGCCGGTCCGCTTGAATCGAGTTTAGTAGAACGCACGCTGCCTGTTTCGGCTCATCGAACAAAATTACTCGCAAACATCGAACAATTACTCGTTAATTCGTTTTTCCAAAGACGGTGCGTCTGCGAAATCGATCGACTCATATCTCATTATCTTTTTTTTATATCAGCCACGTCTTTTTTATATCACGCTTTCATTTGAAAGTTAAAAAGCAATTTTTATATCAATTAATGAGTCAACATTGAATTTAGTCCTAAAAATATTATTTTTGTTGTAACAATTCAACGTTGATAAAAGTGTAGTTTCTTTTTTGATGTATAAAAATTAAGCATGAAAAAAAGATTAGTTTGAATTGTTTCAGATAAAATAATAATGGACGCAACAGGTATATTAATTTGTATAAATAATTGTGCTTTATTTCATAGCAGTGTTATTAATCGAGCATCCTATTACAATCTGTCTAAATGATTCGTTCTCGCCTAGAGCCATGCACCGACGCACCACTACAGAAGGACGGCGAAGTCTTTCTCCAGGCGTTTCTTTCTACAATCGAACAATCCAGTCAGTTATTTTGAAGGCTAACTGCGTGTAATTAGGCAATTCACAATATACAATTTAACGTCTAGTCTTTGATCGATATTAGATCCAAATGAAATGTAAATTCATGCAAATTCCCTTGTTTGATATATATCGCGCCTGATTATGTTACAGTTTTTGGCATATTTACAGATTATTAACAGCGTAATAAAAGAAGGATCAAATTTCACGTTCGCTTTTGTTTAGATCTTATAGTAAAAGCACTTGTGTTCAGCAGTCCAAAATTTTTTCACGATCAATGAAAACTGCATTTTTTTACTATATAAATTAATGATGTACAATTTTTTGCTTTTCAAATTGATACTAAATTGCAAATTTGATATTCTAAAAAAGTATTTCTACGCAAACTAAACAAAGAAAACTAACAAAACTATTTCAAGAAATGTTATTAACAGTAATGAATACCTTTCTTAAAACTTGCAGCAGAAGACCCAAAATGACATTTTTAATTTATCGCAATATTGTTTTTCCCATGCACAACTTTTTGTTCTGCACATTCCATCAGGCCCCAAACTTTTCCCCTCCGAAAAATTGACTACCGTGACATTCTCGTGAAGTAAAAGTGACTCGTAGCCGTTATCCATTAACTCATTATCGAAAGCGATGATCGGCATTCTTTTAAGGGCATATCGCGTGGCGTATTCGTGTGCTCGGCTAACTTTTTGACGCGAGCGCACCTTGCGACAAACGAACTGCAGGTGCGCGCCACTGCGATGAGATAAGCCGCAAATGAAAATTTGAACCCCGCCGGTGTCAAAATAAAAACCCGCGGGCCAATATGATGAAAAATCCGTCCTAACTTAAAAGTTCAAAAATTGCACACACGTTAAATGCCAAAATTAGGGTCATTAACGTAAACGCGTCGGAAATGAGTTACCGTGCCGAATGCGACATCGCGTGCACCGAATCATACATTTCTTCTGTGTTTTATTTTTCGGCCTTTGCCGCTTTTGCAAATGCTCATGCCATTTATTTGCGTACTTGTAGGAGTTTTTGTTACACGTTTTCATTTGGTTAAACGTTCCCCCGAATTACACCGCAGACTGCAGTAATTATAATTACAAGGGAAATGAGGAAACTTTTTTTTTTACTACCGCAAAGTTGTTGAACTTGAACTTTTTGGGTCCCTACATCTGTATTCCAAATCCATTTTATCCCAAATATTTTTTTCCAAATATATTTTATTCTAAAAAAGATACATTTCACATGCTTAATTCCATCTAATATCAAATTTTGTATGAAAAATGTATACGTATGTTATACTAATTTTTGTTTGAACAAAACTAAATAAATTTAGTTATTTAAAATTGTTGTTGCGTTTAAATGTATAATAATTAATGTATAACTCCTGTATAATTGTACAATATAATTTATTGATTAGGTATTTCTTACATGCATAAATATTTATTAATTATGAAAGTAATTATAATTATTAATTGTATAAAATAAATACTAGCTGCTTGAAAGGTGTATTAGTATTTACTATATTCATTAGTATACATAATGTTCAATATAAATATTAAAAAAAATTATTTGGGATAAAGATGTCAGATACCGAAATTGTTATAGTTTTGATTTGCATTAATTGTTTTAAAATGAGCAAAGTTTTTGGACTTGATATTTTTAAAGTTATGATTTTTATTAATTGTTTTAAAATGAGTCATTTTTGGAAACTTTTATATTGAAGTTTTGTCAACTCTCTGCGTTAATTTTTATTATCAAATTGAGATAACGAGTAAATTATAAAATAGCTTGTTGTATTAATAATAACTGCAGTTTAGCTGACGAGTTCTACTGGAGATGATGAGTTTATGAAAGTTAAGAAGTAATTATACAATCATTATTAACTTGGTAAATAACATTGTTGGTGACGCAGAAATATAAACTAGATCAGTCCGGACCATTCTAGATAGAATGTTGATAACGTCAAATTAATGTCTACTCTGAGAAATTGGATTCGTACGAATTATTTCTGAACGAATTAATTTGTAAATTTTTATAAGAAAATTTGTACAAGTGAAAATGTATTTCATTGTCATGTGCAAAATTTTTTCCGAGTTTCGTGTCAATCAAAAATAAATAATTAAAAAGTAAGTTTAGTTTAAATCTTTTTAAATTATCACTTTTTTATGATAACTCGTATTAATTTAATAATAATTATTCTAGTTAATCTAAACTCAAACTTTCTGGAACTATTTGTGAATAATACTTTGACATTTCCTAATTTTTTCAACATAAATAAGGATTTTAACAAATTTTTACAAAATAAAAGCGTTGCAAAATTCTTCGTAAAACTTTACAAACCATATTGTAAGAAACTACAGAATTTGTAACTCACAATAAAAAATCGTAAATTATACTATACAACTTGTAAAGTTTACGAATTCGGTTTCTTATATAGTGTAGATCAATTTTTGTATTATCCATTAAATATTAATTATACACTCAGAAAAAATCGCGTTGTTAAATTAACTGTATGTTCATGGTTGAGGCATTTATTGTTAATACAAGTGAAAATATAGTAATTGCAACTAGAATATCAGTTAACGTGACTATATTCACGTTAACTACATTTCCTAGTCAGTTTAATGGTCAACTCAATTTATGTAGTAGAACTGACTGAAAAAATTAATTTTTATTACTCAAAACATTTGAAATCAAAACAGTTGAAAAACTTAGTAAAATAGTTCACTAATGTGATAGTTTAAAATTGAATATAACTCATTCTTTGTAATGGATTTAAAAGAATAAATTATAATAATTGATAAATATTAATATACTGAAGATTCATTCATTAAATATAATAATCATTAAATATAATATAATATTCATTCACCAAACACAATAACTGTCTTGTATGGTTAACTTTACTTGTTACATTGCCGAGTTGACGTTACTCAGTTAGAGATAAGTTGATCAAAAAAACCAGCTAAAATTTTCGAGTACAGGCTACCGATTTTTTGTCTGAGTGTAATTTTAATCTCCAAATTTACTAAAATATTGTGTTCATACTGTCGCTGATACAAGCCGATAATTTTATCATTTTGAATTATATAAACAGTTTTAAAATTTGCTGCACAATTTTCAACACCTGAAGTATAATAACTACACTTGTTTAAAAATTACTTAGCCATCAAACTGACAACATTAAAAGTAATGACACTTTTTGCATTGTATTCTCTTAACTTTGTCTGCATCCTTTTTCAAAGTTTTTACCTTATTTCTCAAATCTGAACTTCAATAATTCCTACTATTAAATTAAGCTCGACATTAAGAACCCATCTAAATTTTCCCCGCGAATTTCACGAGCACCTGCCCTAGAAATTGCATTCAAATTTCTCCGAATACATGCACCAATTATTAATTACGTCTACGAGTTTTTTTTTTCTTTCTCTTTCAATGTTCAAGTTTTTTTTTTTTTTTAACTGTTACGTAATTTTGGTCCGATAATACTTGACGTGAATCGAGGGAGTTACTTGAGTCTGGGCACAAGAAAGGCGCGTGCGTAGATACAGATAGAAGAGAGCTCTGTATTGGGTGCAAAACAGAGACAGACAACACTTTCCAGACACTGCACCTGTCCAGACACATTGGACGCACGCCACTTTGTCCGTCCTTGTCGGCCTCTCGTTTGTGTTTTAGCTGGGTCCTTGTCAGGTCCAACAAGTTGAACGGTCTTTTGTCTTCGTTCGATCGCGATGTCATTTAAGCGAGAGTGAATCAAGTGGGAGAAAGGAAGAGGAGCAAAAAAAGACAGAAAAGGGTGCGAAAGAGACACCTGCATGACGCGTGCCGCGAGCTTATTAACGTTTTTGTCCGATATTACTACACCGTTTCATCATTTTCTCAAGGACAGTCGTATTGTGTATAAGTCTAAACTATGGCTGTGGCTTTGGTTTAGACTAAACAGTGCTTGTTTAAACAGGCAGTTTGTTTAAGATGCAAAAGGCTGATTTGATATTGTGGTTCCCTAAAATTAACGATAGACTATGAAAAAACCACAATAACAGACGCAAAAGTGAAAATTATCTTTGAGGTTTCTAGACCTTTTGTATATCTGGATAAATGGTTGAAATTCAACTAATCACTTCATCCGAATATTTCGTTTCTAACCAAATTTCGTATTACAATCATTAAAAGATTAAATTTTGATTAAAATAATTTGTTGATTGGTGAAATGTTTAAATATCCCGGTGGTTAACTTTAATTGCATCGACATAAAGTTTAATAATTTTGTGGTTGATTGCTCGGAACGAAACTTTTGCGAAAGTATATACAAGTTCGGGCAATTTACATGAACTTTCAAGCCGGTCGTATTTTATGCTTTCAATATTCCTTTCCTGAAGCGATAAGAAAAGTGTCGTCCATAAAGCGACGAACTTATTTTACCGGTTTGCATAACTGGACCGAGCCACTTTCGGCGAAATTTTTTTCTTCGACTAACAACGTGAATATGTTAGCTTTGATTAGGATACGAGTTTATTAAGGGGAACATTTTTTGGACTTGGAATAGATGATTATACAGAGGATGAAATGAAAGCGAAACCCTGATGGACATGGCTATTAATTATTTATTCATTATCATTTAATGTAAATTTGGTTTTGGAAATTAATAGTCAACTGTAATGGTCAATTTTCATTTCATCTAATATTATTGTTATCGCACGTTTTATTAATTGCTACCTGCATTGGCATTTTAAATTATATTCATAAGCACTATTTTTTTTGTAATTTTTACAGGCTTTGTATATTTTAACTTATATATTTGTGCATTTTAAATTTTATTCTATGATTCTCTTTTTTTGCGATTTTTACAGATTGTGTGTATTTTGAATTTATATTTGTATGCATTTTAAATTGTATTCAAAAACCCACTTTTATTTTTGTGCAATTTTTACAAGTTTTGTGTATTTTAACTTATTTCGTGCGTTTTTCTCTGAAATTGTTGATGTCGATAAGTAAAGAGAAAATTAATGACCTGTATAATGTTATAAAACATTTTGTTAAACATTAATTAAATAACTATTTAACGAAGAATAAAATTTCCTTACTTAAATAAAGTACGTCACAAGACTTACTTGCTTAATACACTCAATTTAATGACCCTTTCAATAATAATAAGCACTTTATGCCTGAGAGCACCATTAAAGTGTCAGCAACGAGCGATGCATATCAGACGTCACGTTAATATTTTCCATATATAAATGAGCGCGGCGCGTGCCTAAATGAATACCGGCTTGTACGCAATAATGACGATGGAAATTTCAAAAAGTGCCCTTTATTAGCACAAATATTTTAACTATACGAATTGATCGCTTTGTAACAATGCAAGCCACTTTTAAAATACATTCACCACCATGACTTGGACATTCATTCATCTTGCCTACATTGTTTTCCAAATCCAACGATTATTATCTTTTTTGAGAGAAACTAAAAATTATTTTTATAATGTTAAATTTTTTTTTTTTGATAAAAAAGCTGTTTCTTTAAGAATAAAAAAACATCACATACTTTTTTAAAACTTATAAACCTAATTTTTTCAACTTACAGTACAATCCGGCTATAACGAGTCCACTGAAAACGAAAGATCGGATATAACGAGTAAGTTTGTGATTGTTGTTTTGTTGCAATGAAAAATACAGTTGAGCTCGCTAATAACGAGTGCACATATAATGAGAAGTCGCACATAAAAAGCAAGAAATGGTAATAAATTGCGATATTGTTTCCGGTTATAACGAGCTCCACTTCATGAAGATAATGTTACTATTTTAGAGAAAAAAGAAAAAAATTTAAGACATTTTATATAAAATATTTAAAAGAAATTGCAAACAGACTTCTAAGTGCTTCAATAAAAAAAAAACAAATTTGTGCTTGAAAATATATGGTTTAATTACTGATTTTCCTCATATTCGCTTGTAACGAAATCTTGATGTAACAAACAAAATTTTAATGTTTCATGAAGTAAATTTAAAAATTATTTATCATAAAATGTAGCAACTTCAATTCATTATTAAAAATGGTTTGCAAAAATTTTCATCAAGCTCGTATGAGCGATTTTGTTTTTATTTCCTTGAGGTCGTCTTTTTTCCTGCCGAAAAATATAATTGGCGGTGCGATGCACCTGCCTTGGCTGCTACTTTTTTTGTTTATCAGCCGCTTCCTTCTCCACGCACTGTGTTTCGGGTCCTGCCGACGCGCGCGTCTTACATCACTTCTGTACATCTCGGACGCGTGCCGGCTGCGGGAAAGTAACGAGCAGAAAGTATCCTGTGTATACCTATATACATATGTACGCGCGCTGTGCTCGTAATAGCTGGAGACACACGTTCGAGCCAAAAGTAATCGGCCACCAGATCGAACTAAATTGTAGACCTGCTGTGCAAGAATTTGACACTCACTTTTCGCCTCGCATTATTCGCGATGTGTTGGCCTTTAATAATCGCTTTTTTGATGCAACGCACTCTAGAGACACTTGAGAGAATCTCAAATGTTAATTATCGATCGATAAAAACTGATATGTCCTTATCTTGAGTATTTTGAAAATTTCATTGCTACACACTTTTATGTTTTAGGATGCAATAAAAGTAAACCAAAAAAATCTATCAATGCTTATATTATTAGATGCCAAAAGTTTGTGCATTATCGCCATTTTTTGCATTATTTTATGAACTTTTTACGATTTGTAACAAGAAAAACTTGAACGAACCTGAGATTTTAATTTAGCAAACTATGTCGTCAAAAATATCCACTTGACCTTACTGGTCACCTGGAACATAATTTTTGTCGGTAATATCTACAAGCTGGTTAATTAAATTATTTTCGTTTACCAAAAATTAATTACATTACTTTCTCTATTATCGAAGTTTTATGTTTGATTCAAAAAAATTGCCAAAGTTCTTAACCTAATTTTGACAAAAAAACATTTTATTGTAATTAATAATAAATTAAAAATAACACTTCTGAAATGTTATTTGTAGAGTCTCTCTGTTCATTTTTCTGAAATGTTTTGTTTCGTAAAACTTCTCATCAAACATCCTTGCCAACTACATATTTTATAACTCTAGCTCTTTATTCGACAAAAAATTAAATAAAGGCAACGGCTTCTTCTTTTGCCACAAAATCTTCAAATCTAATTCTCCGGTAGCAAAAAAAGCTTGTTTCCCTTAATAAAAAAAGCTAAAATTTTTCGACGGACAAAGGGCCGCGACAAATCGACCCCTCTTAAAGTGGCGCGCTGACAAAAATTTATAATATCCTCCCGGGTCAGCGAGAAGCGATAAGCCGCGCTGAAAAGGGAAGGCACAAAAACAAGTTGCCAAAAAAATGAAGCGTCGCAAGACATGTGTCGCAACGAAAAAACCATTTTGTGTCCTTGTTTCGTGCCATCCTTCTTTCTGCGATGTCTCACTTCAGTGACGAAGAAAAAGTTCATACATGTCACACACGTCACGATTTTGATTCGTATCCGTCGGATATATTAAATACCTACAAATCCAGGTATGCTTATTATGGGAAATTTGAAATTCTTATGTCCTGAAATGCGGATAAGACAGGGACAAAAAAAGAGTGGTTCAAAAAAATTTTCGCTACGAACTTTAAAACTTGCATGTCCCTCCGTTTTAAACTTAATCTTTTTTAAAGAAAGAGCTTCAAGTTGTGTGCCATCCCCTGCGTCAGATATCAAGATTTATTTGCCGATTGAAAAGTTCAACGTTCGTCGGGCCCTTAAAGACAGCGGCATTGTTCAAAATCGATCGCGTCATGCCGATATACACCGTCGAATTTCTTAGCTTTTGAAGATTTTCCATTTAAACTTCATCTCTCATTTCTAATAATCACTTGACAGAGATTTCGTGATATGATTTTATCACGTACTAAGAAACACGAGGATATATTGCAAACTGAGCCTGAATTTGTTATGGCTTTTTCTATCGACGTAAGAAAAATCATCAATAACTACAAAATCATCAGTAACTACATTAATAATCATTTTAAGCAACTCTGATTTAAAGTTTACAGATGCTTTTACATTTTTGCTAATATAATAAAATCAGAATCAAACAAAAACAGTATTATCGAAATTTTATTCTGCTTCTTTATTATAGAATTTTACATTCAATTTCAAAATTGACTTAGGTAGCGTTTTTGTAAAAACAGGTTTAATACATTTGACAATTTTGTAAATTTAAGATTCAATACATTTATTTCACAAATGTTGAAGTTTGATTGAGGTAAAATCAAAATGCATCTAAAATAAAGCATATTGAATAAATAACACAAGCTTTTTAAATGTCGTAGTTACCGACTTTTTCGTTTAAGGCGACAATTTATTGAGCCATTCTTTAGCCCGAAGAATAATACTAATTTAATAATTTAATTAAAAAAATTAAGATGCTTTAAAACAAATAAAGAATAGAATGTTAAAAAATGTATTGTATAAGAGGGTTCATTTTATCAAGCAGGTCCGCTTTTCACCCCTAAATTTATGAGTTCAATGGCCTCCACTTATCTCATCCAAAAAAATAAACTTTAGAAATATTCGTTTTGCTTCAAACCAATGTCATTTACATAAACAAAATAATAGAAAAGAATTTGTTAAGGTCCAAAAAGTCCGAAGAGACTTCAACAATAAAATATTAAATCAAACAAATTATCTCGATTGAGCTCATTGTTAAAAATTAAAAGCGAAAAAATGTCGCTCCAAGTTTAAAATGTAAAACTTCTTTTTCCCTTGAAGAAAGTTTTACATATAAAATTTTATAGCTCGATCGAAGGTATTTATTATTATTATTATTTTTTTTTTTTTTTTTTGATTATATAAAAAAGAAATATTTGGTGATTACTGTTTTCTCACTGTGGCTAAATTTTAAGCTGAACGAATGATTTCGAATAACATCAATGATTAAAATAATCCTATTCGATCGGAGAAAAGCATTAAGCTTTACAAATTTGAGTGATTCACAGTCGGTGTTGGTAGGACACTATGACAGTAAATTTTATGTGCAATGGTCAAAAAGCGAGGAGCTCGAAAGTGGCAACTGAAAGGAAAAGAATTCAGAAATTTAAAAAATGGTTTCACCATTGTAACCCGCGTGAATTGACTTTTCCAATTATAATATTCTTTTCGAGTACATTCACATTTGAACAATCGTGTCTGCGATGTGCCACTCCATACAACAGTATTGAATAGCCGGAACTATTGTCCACTCGTGAAATGGAATCTGAGTATTTTGAATTTTAATGTCACAGGATGAATCGAGTTAATGATTCTTCAATGATATATATATGTCCTCGCCAGATCTATTATATCGATCAAATTTCATCAAAACTTATTTCATTGTAAAATTTAACAATTACTTCTATTTTAAAAACTCAAATTTGTACACGCTAATATAGATGTATAATTAAAATTTAAAACTGAAAAAAGAAATGTATCAAAGTTTAATATACTATTTTTATTCATAAAATCTAGTTTTTAGTTGTCTAAAGTTTTTGTTTAAATAAATACCACCAAATCTTTCAAAATCACAACCCTTATTTGTTAATTCAAGCGTAAAATTTCTCAAGAAAAAGTATTTATTAAGACGTTCAAAGGCACTATTGTGCTATGCACAATCGCATTTGATTTTTGCTGTTGAAAAAAATTCAGACATAAATATGCACAGAAATGAAATATTCATTTTTCTTCTTCGGTTCACAATTATGCAAATAGGGTTGCACTGAAAAAATAAAAGGGAATTATAAATATGCAAAAAGATTAATAAGGAAAAAAATTTATCCAACTGTTGTTTCTAATGAACATTAGTTATATCAAAATTTACTTTACTTTACAAAAACACATTTTATTTGAACTTTCAAGTTATTTGTATAAAAAGTTTTCCGTAGTTGTAAATAAAAAAGTTCCTAATTTGTTGTAAAAACTTTTGTACACAAATAAAGGGTTTATCCTACAATCAGAAATTTTGTTTTCTTTTTTTAATAATTTGAAAAGTACAAATTATGTCTTCCAAGCATTTTGTCATATTCTAATTTTTTTTTTTGCTACGTTTCACCTGGACGTTACATAAAGGAATTGACGGAAATGCAGAATCGTGCGTTATTATTTTCAAATTCAAAAGTGCATAACATTTTATTGCTAGAATCGTGTCATAAAAATGACAAAGATGCGACTACAAAAACGTAAATGACACATAAATGGTGTTTTAAATAAATAACTAAATGTCATCTGTCACGATAACTCACGTCTATAAACTTGATACATATTTTATATTAATTAGACTTGTCTTGAGTATAAAAGTAGCAATCACCGTACCTCGCAAACAGAACTTGAAAAATAGTTGCACGATCGGTGCGGGAACCTGATTACTCCCCTGATTTCAAGTATTCAGGTGGCATATGTTGCACTAGTAGTGCAGTTCATGATCCGGCATAGCATGTGTCAGTGGTTCTCAAAATTTTAAAAATTGTGCACACACATATTATAATTTTGAATTAAAAAAAACAAAAAAAAATTCTGAACATGTAAAAAAAAAGTTTACAATTTTGTACAGCATTTCTCACTCTTAAATTTGGTTACTTTCTTTCTCTTACCAAGACATGCTAAATAGAAGTAATAAAGAATCTAAGTTTTAAAACTCAACAAGTTTTTATCCAAAAATATCTTAACTAAATATTCTTAAAATAATAACTCAAAAATGCAAAGTATTGCTATAAGTTGATAAATGTACATTAGATTTAATTTTTTATTCAAAAGTATTACTTAGATTTATAAAAAAATTAAACTATGCTAAATCTAAAATCACTTCTGCAAAAAGTTATCCGCAAAACCCCATAATTAAGAAGCAAAATGAAATATTAATAAATTGCTATCTGATTTGAGTTAACAACACAAAAATTTTGAGAACCATCGTGTAGTGAGCGCGTGTGTATCGATGCACGTGTGTGCGGATGACGTACTATATAGGTATGGTATACCTATGCGATATTTGGCTGGATGTAAAAGCACGTCTCTTGAAGAGAGTGCGATCGTACGTCACCCCTGGTCCCCCATTTTTAAGCACACGAGAGTGATGGGGGGAAACCTGACAGTTAAAAAGGAACCGGGTAGGAAAAGGCCGACAAGACCGAAAGCGACAAAAAGTATGGGGGGCGCTAAATCTATGGGGTCGTAGACACAAAAGAATTGCGTCGTGCGCCAGGCCGAGGGGACACAAAATCCCTGCAAGGTTGCCTAACTTGGCTCGCTTTTTACAATCCACAGGCTTACAGCAGCGACCTGTAAAATTCCGATTCAGACGAAATTTCTTCCACTTCTTGTGTACTTTGTCCAGGTTACAGAGGGTTCGCTGCAAAAACGTTGATGTTGATGTTTGAAGTCCAATGACTTTGAGGTTTAGAACATTTTTCTGAAATGAAAAATACTTTTTTGTTACCCAAGAATTGGTATTCTTACAAATTTATTTTAATAAACTTAAATAAATGACTTTTTTTCATTTCAAATAAATTTTATATAAGAATGGAGTACTTCTGTTTGGCTTAAACCATACCAAACATTTCTGAATTTCCCAGAGACCTTTTTTTGAAAACTTTGATCGAATAAAATTAATCGAACTGTAAAAAAAATTATTGTGAATTAAGTTGTTTTCTCAAAATAAATATTAATTTAAATAAACAAATGTATGAAATATTTCTAAATTTGTAGAAAATACTATACAAATCTTCGAGTTTCATAATTTTTGTGACATTTATTAGACCATTTCAATTTTATCATTATCAACGAATCATGTGAATATTCTAATTCAAATTGTATAAATCATAAATATTCATTCAATTGCCTTCGTTAAAATCGTCATCTTTACATGACTGCATTTCCACCAATAATGTTAGAATACAGTGAATGAACTACACTTATAAATATTGATTAATACATTTTTTTATTACATTTGTTTCAACATACCGCAGTTGGAATCTAAAATGACTGCATAAATCTGTTACAAAAATGTATCTCAGTAATCCCATAAGTTTCATTGGGCTCACTGTCAATTTTCAGATTTTTAATACGTGAGGTAAAGATTTCGATGAAAGTTTGAGGCTCCAATTTTGTAGCAAAACTCCGCATACGATTTCACATTTTTGTATTGATTCAGCAAACTGAATTCACAATCCCATTCGATCCACAAAACTATTCACCAAAATGACGAACTTTTTAAATGCCATAAAAGTGTATGGTTTTAAAGGTGAACGAACTTTTTCAATACCTTTTAGACACTTGTTGCATCTGACGAATACGACTATTTCTTAAAATATCACATATTTTCTTGAGGGGTTTCCCTAGCTATTTTTGCAAATCTAGGTCTCTCTCAAAATGCATTGTACCCAGGGATTATCAGGTATATTGTCTGCGGATTTTTGTGACCTACATAGAAATAAATTCAAAGACAAGAATTTGTATCGACTGACTTGATTTGTAGGACACATAAGCTTTGCTATTGAAATGAAAATTTTTATTGATTGATATTCAAATTTACTGACTGACATTAAAAATGCAAACAGATTTTCAATAAAATAGATTCTTACTCCACCAAAATAATTCGTCGCGGATACATACAAACTCTAATCTAATTTAATATTTATTCAAAAAGATGGTTTTAATTCAGGAATATCATGTTTCATTATTCAATATAAAAAAGAATTGTGTACAAGGTTTGGTACCTAATCTTATAATTAAACTTAAAAATGTATTTTAAAAGAAAAGATACTTAAACCTATGTCTGCTGTACTCGCTGTAAGCAGGGTGGGTGAGAAGCTGGGCCAAGGCGCCCCCAGCCATTTTTGAACTGCGTACGTGGCTCGGCATATAGACAAGAAAAACAACACGAAACATATATGAGGGAGAATTTTTAACGGCGGGTACGAGCCTTCGGAGGTCATCACCTCCAGGAGCCATCTGTTCCTGTATTTTATCTCATCAAATCATTTTTAGGCAACTCCCAATGTAGACAAAACTTAAATTTTGCTCTTATTTGGAATTCGCTTCTTCGTTTCATCAAAACAACTCGGTAAAAACAAAAATTATAGTGAAACTTATTTTGAAGCTCTCAAATATGTTTTAAATTACTTAAATCACTCTGACTAACTAAATTTAGTGAACTAAAATATTATTACAGACAAATTCTTCTGACTCATCTTTAATTGTCAAAACAAAAAAACTAAAACTTAATTCTAGAGTTAAATTTTCCAACCCTTTCCTTCGTTCCGAACAATAACTCAGATTTTTTTTTCTCTCATTTGGAATGCTGATACGCAAATTTGCTTGATTGAAACGTCTATTGGGCCAATTTTGTTCATTTAGCGAGATGAAAAATCGATGAGTTACAATAGCTCTTTGTTTAATTCAAAGAAGACAATTGCGCAAGCGGGTTTTAAGCTAAGTGAAACGTCATCGCAGCACGAAAAATCGAAACGTAAAATCACAGACACAGGGTTCCAAGTAAGCAGCGTTCGGCACACGCCAATCTAGAAGATAGAAAAAATTGCATGTGCTATTCATAGGAAAGGAACACCTGGTGTTTTAGTGAGCCACCACATTCAGATACCCTTTCCAACCTGTGAAGGTATAATCTTTATCGTCAAAATTGTTTATCATTTCTTTTAATTATTTTAAAACTACTACAATTTTTATATACAATTATTTAATTTTGACATTTATTTAAATTTATCATTTTTATTTACAAATTCTTTTGAACCCTACCAGCCACTTTTCCATTATTTAAAATAAATATAAGTAATAGAACACTTTATAAAAAAAGAAAATGTCTCACTTAAAACAATATAAAATTAAATTATATTGGTTTTTTGCAAATTTTATATTTTTTTCAACATATTTGGAGGGAAAAATTACTATTGTTTTTACAATTGTTAAGAAAATTTGGTGATATTTCTAGATATAACAGAATTCAATTTTCTTGCATTATTATTTTAAAATGCATACCATTCCAATGTATTATTATCGTTCTTTTCAAATGTATCTAGTTACTGTACAATACACGAAAACCGTCTGTCGGATTAACGATGTTCTCCACCTCCCCATAATAATAATGTACGAAATTACTGCGTAATCGTATACTCCCCTTATTATTAATCGTCTCGAGTTTCCGGAAATCGTATTTTCGGTGGCAAAACTTGGTTCGTCTTGAAACGAAGAAGATTCACGAGTAAGTACACTGAACCCTGAAGCCAAGTGGAACAATTGTGTTATTTTACTGAGGGCAAGATTACCTTTGGTCAATTCAATGCTCAAAATGTTCTTGCAATTTTTCTTATAAGAAACATAATCTTTTTTCTTTTCTTGTCTGATTTAAAAGAATGGATAAGTGGTCACTGCCATATGCAAAATTTCAAGCAGATTATTTGTGAAAAATGTAAACAATAAAGTGCTACAATATTTGAAATTCACGAAAGAGGATGTGGACAAAAACACCGACTATCTCACAAGCATTTTAAATTTAAATAAAAATGTATAAATAATTGTAAAATATTTTTAACTTCGTTATAGTTATAAAATTATAACTAAATTAGGTATTATATATTATATTATAACACTTATGAATTATTTGCTATTAGTTAAGAGATAAAAACAAAAACAAAAAAAAAACAAAAAAATTGAACATCTGTACATGTTTCTTGAAAGAAAGAAATTGTGAAATGTATACAATGTAATCACATAAATAAAAGAAACCCGTATAAAACATTGTCAGGAGGCCCAACAGTGCCTTCGGCCAAGTATAAAAACATTAAAAACCAATGTAAAAAGAAAAAGTAAAATAGACAGAGGCATTAGCTTCTTATCAGAAACAAAAACAAATGTTGATTTAAGCCCCGTAAAAAAAGGGGGGGGGGGGGGT
>JABFPM010001817.1:0-18603 GCA_022817325.1 Idris sp. 1 HC-2018
CAAAAACAAAAAAAATCTTGCCGGCACGTTTTCTAAATACTGAAATTTATTCAAACAAAAAATTAAATCTACATTGAAAATTAATTATAAAAATATAATTTATGTACATAAAACATTTTATTAATCAAAATACTGAAGAGTTTATTAATTAAAACGAAATTACGAGACCACTATAATTATAAAAATGTTCCTACAAAATTTTTGTTGTTTCTGAATAAGAATTATTTTCAACTTTCGGTTATTATTTATACATTCGAATTGTATTTTATTATTTTTTAAAATCAATAAGGTATTATAAGTTTTTGTTTGTAAGTGATTTTATATGATTATTAAATTGAATATATTTTTTGAGTAAAATTTTCTGTAGAAATGCTCATATATATATATATAAATATATAGCGATTGTGTTTTCACATACAATATAATATAAGTGCCCCATACATAAAATAATAGCAGAATATTATTATTATCGATTGTGTAAATAAACTTCAGTAACACGTTACCACTGCAGATTGCGACGACCAGTCATTCACCTAATACAAACGGGTGGTATCTCCAGGAGGTTTATGAATTACAACTGTGTAGTTAGAAGAAAACAACGAAAAATATATACATATAAATAATTTTCTTATTAGAAAATGTTATGTAAATTATTTGATTATTTTTGATTTTACGTTAACTATAAAATATATAACTTTATTTCATTGACTTAGTTTTATAAAATAATAATTACTAGAAACAAATTTTGAAAATATTTTCAAATTAGATTGACAAATGAATTATTATTTCAAATCATATAATCATAACAAATCAAAGAATTAAATAATTAATAAACATTAAATTCGTATTTCCTTTGTGATAAAAATTTTTTCTCATTCTTCATGAAAAACCAATTAATAGAACAATAGACATTTCAGACTGTGAACTAGAAATAACTGAATCCAAAGTCCAAGTTATAAATTATTTATAAATTGTTAACTTTGTTTGTTATAATTAATCAGCAATGTTGAATAAAACAGAAAATAAATATAAATACGCATACATTAAAAAGGACATTATTTCTATATTAAAAGTAAATTAAAATAAGTAATAACAACAATTGGGTATAACAAAAAAATGAACAAAATTAAACTAAACAAAAAAAATAACAAAACGAAAGTACATTTTTTTTCATTTGTACAAGACACTAGCCGGTTTCGTGTTTGTATACTTGCGGGTTTATTACGCTAATTTAATGTAATAATAATAAAAAATAAAAAAATACAATAAAATAAAATAATGAGTGATAAGCTCCGCTATAAAGGACGAATTGTGAAAGCCAAAGTTCTGGCCCATCGGCAACATTTGCGTGACATGTGTATTGCTCGAAATAACGTCAAAAAGGATGTAAACAAAAATCAACCTGACGAAAACCCTTTTTGCAATGGAAAGAGAATAGACAATTTTATTACTTTTCATTCAAGAATTATACTTTAAAAGCTATGTTCAAACTGCTTCCGCCGTATGACGTCATGCAACGTTACAACACGTTCAACTCACTGATCTAAAAATGGCGTCTTTCCTACAAAAAACATTAACTTTGATCTTTAACTTCATTGAAACGGTATTGCAGATCATCTATAAATACACAAGTTACATTCATTCAAGTATGAAGCCAGTCTGGTCAAATTTTTATTAAATTCTCTTTGGTAACGAAAAAAAAATCTGATAAATGAAATCTCTTTATAGAACTACCTTAAAAGGATAAAAAAGTCCTGGTTTACCGACATATACAATTTTTCGAATAAAATTAATAATACAATTTAATTTACGTTTTGAAAAGGGAGTCAGTGTTTTTTGTCAATAAGACAAAATTTGTGCATTTTAAACATTGATTTTTGTTTATTCGTTAGCCTGAATAACTTGCCACATTTTTTTGTTTCCTCAAAAGATACATTGAATTGTTTTATTAATTTCATTTAGAAAATCCTTAAATCCAGGGGAAAAACACTTGTCCATTCTCTTAAGTAAATTTGAAATATAGCATTTAAAATTAAAAAAAATTAGAAAAGTCAGCTGAATAATCAAATTATTGAATTCTAATAAGTAATTTGAAAGTAATAAATATGAATTGTACAAATTACAATTTTTTTTCAGCATTTTAAAGAAATTTCAATAAACTTCAAATTGTTTTTGGTTATTTTGATATTTATCTTATACCCAACATTCAGGTAGGATAAACTAGCAGTAGCATCGTAAGGTGCAATTCCAAAGTTTTTATCAAACTTCAACTAAACTTATTTGAAATACAATAAATCTTTTATATAAATAATATTAAACGATAAAAACAGTACTTATAAATATAATTAAAATTTACTTTTTAAATTAAAAAAACTGTCTTCTTAAGAAAATCTTCACATGTTTGATAGCTATTTTGTACTCAAAAGTTATCTTGGTCTACAGGTAAATGAATTCTAGCCTGTTACCGTGTAGTATTTTTGTCGGTTGAATTTTAAAAAGAAAGGACGATCGTTGTGGCGTAACCTCATTAGTCGGCTGATGTCTTTCTTAATTGCCCGCCTCCTCTGTTTATTTATTGGCATCGATCGTGATCTGCGGTCACGGGCACATTCGCGAGGTACCGTCGTCTTGCACTGGTCGCATCGAATCTCGCATACAGAAACCAATTTACGGTATTCGCCGCGACAAACTACCAGTGAACTGGCACCGTCCTTGTATGGTTCTCACGTATACTTATCTTACCACCAATCGATTTACAAACATAGTCCAATTACATTCGAAAAAAAAATTGAGCATCTTTAGCTTAAATTATTATTTCTCATTTTTTTCACCCAAACAACGCGTTTTTTCTAAAAAAGCACTGCTTTTTAAAAATGAAAAAACGAATTAAAGAACAAAAAAATTAATACACTTTGGAAAGATACGCATTGTTGCTTATCCCAATTGTGTGAAATTCCACTGTACAACCTGTTTTGTGAAAGGGAAAAAAAGGTCATAGATGAATGAAAATACCAGCGCTTAAAACATACTCATAGAATCGCTATTCATACGGTAGGTTATCCTTTGCATCGTGGTGCCTTTAAAAAATCATTCTAGTTTAAGTCATAGAATTTTTGACTGACTTGACAGTTACATAGACATGCACAAAGTTTACGACTAAATAATGGTTGTGCACAAAAAAGTACCAAAGTCTCCTGGCAGTAAAACTTTTTCGAATCACTGGATAGAGTTTATAAAGGTATTGTTACGGTCTTCCTCAATCCACTTGAGATTCCAGTTTGCAATAAGGTGAGGGATTACATTTTTCTTGATATTATTATGAAATATGTGTATACAGTAAAATGTTTGATTAAAGGTGTTATTTTTTAATATAAACACTGGGTAATTTTTAAAATAATTTTATGTGCTTTTATCTTCAATTTTTAAAATTATAACTGATAGTTAAAATATTTTTGGATTGATATAAATGAAGAAAATGTTTAAAAGTATTTATACAAAAGGTTTTATAAAAACTCAAAAATATAAGAGGTATAAGCAAAATAAAATAAAATAAAAAATTTAAATAAAATAAAAACATTAAATTACTGTGAATTTTAATGTTTATTTTCACGACCACTATGAGAAATTTAGATTTTATATTTGAACTAAATGTTGTATTTGATCCCTATATATGGTATTCCTTTAAATAATAAAACTATTGTAGTAGGTTTGTTTTAATTGCTTCATTATTTTTTTTAAATTTTTCTTTATGAATAATTTAACATTGTTAACATTCCAAAACCTGAACAGGTGCAATTGTTTTCAGCTTGACAATACCTGGGCACCTTACGTACACTTTGCTCGAGTTTGTCATTCAGTCTACAAGAACGATCGCGTCTGAAAAGAAAGCTTCACAATTCAGTGGTTCTGTCATTTTCAATATAGGAAATTATCTTACACACACTGTTGTTGATTTTATCGTGTTTACATTGTAGAGAACACATTTTTTAAGTCCATTCACCTTTTTTTCGCCCTTTTATATCCAAAAACTTTTTGTCTGGATCTCCTTAGCAGTTTCACAGTTTCCATTTAAAAAGGTACAAGAGCATGATTTTTTATACTAACAAATGAAAAATGCACATTTTTGTCGATTTTTCTGGCAGCTATGGACTGTTGTCATATAATCGATTGAGATATCGTCTGTGTGGGAAAAAGATTGCATTGAATCCTATCTGAGAAAATCGAAAAGACATTAATAAAAATCGATGATCACGTTAAATCATTTTAATAAAAGAAATTAAAAGTTTGACATGATAAAAGCAAAGCCTAGTGACAGAGAAAAAAACTTTAGAAAGACTTTACAGAGAAAGATTAAAAAATATGTTTGTAATACTTGTAAACGGCAATTTTAAAATAAAACACATTAAATTAAGTTTTACAAATACAAAAATATTTAATATATTATTATATCAACGAGCTACCTGTTTCCAAGTATCATAAGTAACTTAGTATTAAATTTGTGGCCTAAAGAGTTTTTCATTATTAAATTTTTTTCTTAAGTTTACTGAAACGGATTTTACGGGTATTGCTTTTAATCTCCTTGAACGTACTTATTGTATTCAATTAGTTCATATAAGTTAAGACATTTCTTGTAGAAAAAAAATTCTTTTTTGGTTATATGATTTTATATTGTCGCTTTTGGTCCTCTGTATTTTCTATAGCAGCAGACAGGTTGATGTGCATACAGATCTGTTGAATACGAGTAAATGATCCCCATTCAAAAGCATCGCCCACTATTACATTTAAAGTTATCTCTGGTTTGGGCTGCGATGTTTAAAAAGTATCCACATGTCTTTCTTCGTCAATTTCAGATTACGACTTCATTGTCAAGATTTCCTGCTTATCTTTAGAGCTGTGTCAAAACGATTGAGAAACGATTAGTGCACATATTTCTACCTGTAACTGTTAATTCTGATTAACAAAGGATGTTAAACGAAAAGAAAGTTGTGCCTAAAGTTTACTGGATGCCTTTATATTAAAAAAAAAATTAAAATCGTAAGATATTTTGTATAATATAGAGAAGAATTAAAATTTGTTAAAAATGAATTGGTAAAATTGTTTGTAACAAAAACATCGAATTAAAGAGCATTTTTTATGTTCAACTGGCTAACTTTAACTAATTAACACGGTTTGGTAATGAAGCCTACGTATAAGTTGCAATTCTTTTTGTTCATCGGCCATAATCATGGTGCACGTTGAATATAGCAACACGCGCGCCATCTAATTAGCAGTTCCTCTTCTTCTGCATTCGTCTTCGTTTTGTCTTTAACAAGCAAGTGCTTGTTTAACTTCCTGCTCTAGAATTGTTGTTGGTTGCGCGAACGCATTTTGTTTTTTCGATTTTTCTGTAGGATGAGATCTGCAGGTACGACAATTTTAAAAGGAGCATTGATCTAAAGTGCCATTTGATCCAATATAACCAACATTGTAAGGCTTAGATCAACTTCCTGTCCATTCGTACCATAAAAGCGTAAAAAACAAACTACAAATGCCCATATCCACGTTTTATGAATTAGATTACGTATGAAGCATCCGCTTTGCTCTCCGAGCACATCCGGTTCACTCTGAAAGCACGGCTTTTCAGACACAAGACGTTTTTATTTTGCTTTCACTTATCTTTTTCTTTGACATCTTTTTAACAGAGGGCATCCACTGTCACTGGAACATTCACAGAAATAAGATTCTCTTGCTAATCAAAAATTCAACATATTTTACTGAAAAAATCCTCCCTTTTCTTGTTGTACCAAAAAAGAAGTAAATTTCAACATCTTGACAAAGAAAGTTATCAATTCTTGTTGAAACACATATTTTTATTATAATTATTAAAAAAACATCGATAATTTGCAAGAGTCATTTACAATTATATGTTGTTAGTTTTAATCTTGAGTCAAATGCAATTGTGAATAGCAATATGCGAGGAAGCAGGGCAATTGGTGTCGAACGAAAAACAGCAATCATGACGACTACGCACCCATGACTTGGTCGCGACATATAAATGGTCATTGGGGACTGCTTAAAATTGATATTGGTTGGTATAATCAGGCTTACAATTGCCATAGTAGATATCATCTGAATACTTTCACAAACGTAATGAAGACGCACCAATACCAGCGTGAAAGATACCGTGGAGTGCTTTGTAAATAGCGTTTATATACAGTCGGGTGCGATATCGCTTTGCTCAGCCGCCGCGCCATCCTTTAATGCCATTAATGAGATATGAGGCGTGACTAATTACACGATCGATGAATTCTCAATCAAAGCGTCTTCCTGTCGGCGTTATCGTCATCTTTATGTTCCAATGAGTTTACACTAATTTACATTGCAGATGTCGAGCAAATAATTCTTAATGGAATTTAAATCCAACACTGATTATCATTATTATTGTAATAGCCACTTCGTCTGACAAAAGTGCAATTGAGTGACGATAAACTTTGAATAAAAAAAAACTGATTGTGTATTCTTATTAACTACTTTATTTTTGAACAGAAATAATTAGAAGTCATTTTGTCTAATACACGTTTTCTTGTAAAACAATTTTTTCTAAATGTATAAAATTTTAGATTATTTTATGCACAGATTGGGTTATTTAATTATGAACTCTTGATTAGACTTTATCGAAAACTTGTCTCCTGTTTCTAACCTGTCGGAGAAGTGGATCTTTTTTAGATGCAGTGAACTGAAAAATGTTTCCACATCTTTGCCTAAGTGGACACACTATCACACCTCTAATTGTAGCAAGTTCTGTTATTCTGCTATTTTTTTGATTTATGAAAATTAACTTTCTTCGAACACCACTGCATTCCCTTCTTCTTGGCTAACAGTGCCACTCATTAACGTGACGCTCGTCATGGGTAGACGAAAGAAAATTCGCCGCGGCACATAACTCAAATGCAAACATGTCAGATTCATGAATCATTGAATGATGTCCTTGCTATCTGGGTGGCTCGTTAAACGCAAAGCTTAGCATTTTACTAACATCTCTTACGCTATTTCTAACAAGAAATACTTGTTACAACAAACCTACATTTTTGGTTCTAGCAAACAATTTAATTACTCTGACACATTGCTTCGAGATTAAATGTTTAAACTTCTCAAATTTTAATTTCAATAAATAGTTTATTAACATTCATTTATACACAAATTTCATAGTAAAGATTTCGTAAAATATCAACAGTGTAATTAGGGTAGTTTTATTAACCATCACGTGAATGCAAAAGCAGGATCAAGTTTGAATCCTGAGCATTAATAAGCACTTTTTGCAGCAGCACATATCTTTTGAAACGCACATCTGTTCTAAGAATTCTATCCTTTACCACGAATAAAAGACACTCGAATGTTCTTGAACTCTGGACCACGATTCCGTGATCCTGACACTGGCGAGAATTCATTTAGTTTGTTTGAGTGAAACAATATCGAGTTACTGGTGATGTTATCGTCAAGACACGCACGTGCTGCGGCTCTCAAAAGGTCTATCACTGCCCTCGCCATGCTACTGTAAGAAATTATCTTCATGCATCTCAAGCGAATTCGCTCAAAAGAAAAATGGCACAAAAAGATTATTATAAGAAATTACGCTCACGGTAAAAGTTATTGCAAAATTGTATAATCATGTTTTATTGAATAACAGTTATGCAAATTCTCAAATTTTAATAACATATTTTGATAAAAGACAATTTTATACAAATCAGATACGGTAAACTAGTTTTCTCATTATTTTTCGTGTGATACTTTATTAATTTATATCTATCAATTTCTCAATTTTATTGTTATCAGCCTTTAATTACACTTGATTAAAGAAATTTAAGTTTTATTTTAATCAAAAAGAATGTAGATATGACATTTTTTGTCAACCATCTTGGGTTGCATCGGAAAAGCACATATCTCATAGCCATAATTCATGAGATATTAACCAAATTAGCATAGCAGTCCTGTTGGTGGAACGAGTCTGAGATGCGACATGTGGACCTTCTTCTCTCGCGATTTATAGTAATCGTAACTGCGTATCACAGTTTCTTTATCGATTAAGGCGTTTACCAAAGGACACTTCGGACTGTCGCTAAAGAAATGATGAATGAGATTTGAATCTCCGGTGTTCTTTAAGTGCTCCTTTTTTTCTTTGACATGGCAGTTTCCATTCCTTTAAGTGGTCACTTTATCCCTTCCAACACACCATAACCTGATTTTTTTTACTCTTATATTCTCGGCAATATTTATAATAAAATAATTTACCTTTATTACAAGATTATTATTCTTGAATAATAAGTACGACCGCATTACTTAAATCAACATAACTCATTGCATTTTATTAGCTAACTGCATTAAAATACGATTTCACAAAATTTATAACATTGTATCATTGAATTCTGTTGTCTGTTAGTGCCATTTGTTTAACGCACGAAAGATGAAGGATTCAAATGTTGCGTGGCAAAAGTTAGACTGCGGCGAATAAAAAAGAAGCCGTAGACCAATAGCGGACTAGAATTATAGTCGTGATTAGAGCTTACCGCTCGGTGATTTATGGACAAGAGAGACTGTTAATTGTCATTTGAACTCGTCGGGGCTCGGCGTACGGGTGCGTGGACCACCTTTTATTCCACCTTATTCGGAATCGCGTAGCTACGCGATTCTGAATATATTTTGCTCGCTTCCTTTGAGTCGTCAATTTTATATCATAAGAATAAGCACACTTTTCATCCTTTCTATGGAAATAAGTTTGCATGTTGATGCAGCAAATGTTGCAAATAAACCGAAAAAAAATTCTTGTCCTCACTTTTCAATAAAAAATATTGTTGTATTCTTCTATTGATAATCATTAAAAGTATAAGTACAAATAAACAATAATTAGAAGAAAATCCCTTTAGTGTCTTCATTGTCTACGTTTTTGGGCTATCATTTTACAGCGAATTTTTAAAGTAAAATCGAACTAACAATGTGGATGCTTTGAATTTCAAAGGTAAAGAAAGTCAGTGCATTAGACAATATAAGATCTCAAGGTTCCACTAAAGGTACTTAACCGTCTTTCCTTTTCCTTCATACGAAGATTTACGAGCAAAAGCGACTCACCTTGGTAATGAATGCAAACTATAAAACAAGAACACTTTGATTTACTCACTCAACTAATGTTGGCCACACTAAATTAATAAATTATAAGTTATTAAGAATTGTTATTTCGTTTGTGCGTTGCCAGATATAAATGTTTTAGTAAAGCAGTAAAATCATATATTTAAAATGTTATTTCCCTGATATTTTATCGAGAGCATCATTCATGCTAAAACTGTGCGCTCTGTAAATAAAACTTAAAAATAATAAATACTTGCACAATAATTGAATTTTGAAGAGAGTGATAAGACTCAATCGCTTTAATTCTTTTGAACGCGAGATGTTCGCAAGTGGAGTATGTAAAATGGTCACTTGCCAACCATATAAATGGTTCGTAATCTTGGGATGGGCAGGACCACCGAGACAGTGTTGTGGTTTCTCAGTCTCGTTTTCTACAAATAATACGACAAACTCGTAATTCATATCAGAGTGCGCCCACGCCCTCAGGTAGCGGCGACAACGTCGGACAACACTGGACACCCAGAGAGAGGACACTCAATTAGGGTTTAAGCTTACCGGCAGTCATCCTTTGCCAACACACTCGCCAGAAGGGGTCGGCAGAAAAAGACCCCAGTACACCTTGCAGAAACCTTTTCGGTTCATTTAATTTGCCGCGAGCTGATCACGATTGGGTGCAGGTTCAGGTCTCTAGCGCACCTGTGCATTTGCATAAGGCATCGTACTTAATCAGAGTCTCTTATGCGAGAAGTGCAAGGACGATCACGCGAAACAACACCCAATGACTATTTCGATGTGGGCGAGTTCGATGTTGACCTGTTGATGCTGGCCATCGGCAACTGCTACGTGACCGTTCAGACACCGTGTTCGTTGGTCTTTGACATGATCAACGCGCACATCTAATTAAGTGTCTTCGTTATGGGTGGTGTCTAATTTCATACGGTAGCCTGGGACAATCGACTGCCATTATATTGATACTTTTGATGCAACTCAGCAGATAAATGACAATTTAAACTGAAAGTACTTATTGTGCGAATGAATTCTCTGGAAATTGCACATTTAAAAGAACCTACTAAAACCTAAAAATGTCCAACCTAAAAAACACTGGAAATCTAAAACTTTTACAAACATGACATAAAATAGTTTCAAAAACTTCTACAGTTACTCGAAAGACTTGAGAGTTCAAATCCTCTGGATGGTTCGGGTTAAGGACTTTTCCCGTTTTTTGCTTTAGACTTTATTATAACGAGGGTATTATTTATTTTGGATTCTCATATGATATGCGTTTTGTAGCTACACAAAGGATATAAAACAAATTTTGCTTATCGCCAGCGCCTAATGAGTGTCGATACAAGTTTCTAAGTATTTATTTATAATAAATCTGAACAGTGTATTTATAGGTTAGGCAATAAGTCATGTCGCTTCGTCACCGAGTATCCATTAGTCACAGGTTGACACACACCGCAACCGTAACCACAGTGGCCGCAACCACTTGACATACGGATTCCGCGATGTCGTCTTAGTTAGTTAGTCAACCTTTTCTCTTCGAGAAACGATCTTGTCCATCTTACTGTCCAGGTCGAATACGGCGCGGGCAACGTCCAGTTAATGCGATGCTCTCGTTCGCGCGAGCCACATGCATATACGTACACGTACACTCGTGATAGATGCAGTGTCGTAAATCCTATACTGATTCGTTATTTTTGGCTCTTATGCAAGTCCAGTTCATCCCGATAGGCAATAACAAAACTTCAATGAAAATTAAATCGCACAACCGTTGCTGAGCATGGGTTGAACTTTATTTATAATAACGTCAGACATTAAGGCATTTAGAGACAATATAAATGGGGACAACCTCGGCGAATCTATCTCCGGAAGCATATAACCCCTAAGTGTGATTCGCTGTTGTGCCGTTCGGCTAGTTCAGTACAGAGTTATGTTCTGTGTCAATAAGCACAAAGTAACTGCCAGTGTCGGTAACACGTAGAGTTTGCAGCAAAAAAGGGGGTTGCGGTTGCAACCTGCGCCTCTGTAAGGCACATTTATGCACCACGCGTACTTGTCTTCGACGCCTGTTTCACGTGTGGAATTCACTTAGCTCGGGAATGTAAACCTCATGTTCGTATCTCCAGTTTCATCCGCGCTGTCCTCTTTTCCTTGCACCCTCCTATATACCATCGCTTTCTCTCCTTTTTCTGTGTACGCTCAGAGTAAATTAGCTCCTACGCATTAGCTCTTTGAATACTCCTCTTCATCTTGCGAGGATATATGTGTACTTTTCTCGATGATGTTTGCTTGTTGCTATCAAGCTTAGTTATTGTTTACGGAATTACATTTTACGTTTGCTTTCGGTAAATTATACTTTTTTGTTCACGTTTTGAATTATGGACAAAGATTTTTGAAAAAAATGTATTCAAGAGTTGGGGAATTTTTTTTTAGTTTCCAAGACACCTTATATGGAAATCTGAAAAAGTTTAGAATATGAATTTATAAATAAACATCTCAACAAGTTTTTAAAATACATTAGGTGATTAGAAATTTTCACATAATAGTAATAACAATTATAACAATTTCCATACGTATAAAAGTAAATATTTCAACTCAAAATCTATTAGAATTTTTTTATAAAAGTTCTATTTCAAAAATATTTTACAATCCAAAACTTTTTGAGAGGTGTTAAAATTACAAAAAATTTATAAAACGTGTTAACTTCGTCCAAATAATTGAAATCTTAAACTTTAAATATTTGATTTAATTAAAATCTTAAATTTTATTATTAATGCAATGTTTGACTTATATAAATAATTTATCAAAAAATAATAGAACTTTTAAAAATACAAGTATTTTCTAATTACAATTACTTAGTTAATTTTCACTAAGAATCCAGTCTTTTCACATTTAATGTAAAATCATCTTTACTACCATGGTAATGTATATTAAATTTCTATGAGTTATATTTTATTAAATATATTGTATACATTTTGATTAACCTTACATCTGATAGTCACATTCATTCAATTTTTTTTACAAAATTTGTTATTTCTGCAAATACTTTATAGGTAATTAGAAAATTTTAAATTGAATTATAATTAAATTATAGAATTAATCCACTTCTACTCTTAAAGAAATCAATTTTTTCAGAGCAAAAGTAAACTTCGATTTTGTTTGCAAATGTTTAGAAATCAATTTTATTTTTATGAGATTTGAGATTACACATTTTTGAAAAAGTGGATATGATCTTCTCTTGCTCTGACCAACTCAGTTATTGCGGAATCAAGGCACAGAAAACATAAATTTTCATTTTTTTTAATTCGTAAAAAATCAAAAAAACTTTTAGAAAAAAACAATTCAGATAATTTATAACAAAAAACCAGTAATATTATAAAATAAAAATAATAATTTACCATCACAGAATCGTAATAACTGCACAAGCGTCTGAGAAGATTCCATATTAAAAGTTTACAAAAATGGCAAAAAATTATCAAAACTAATAATACGAATCGCATTAACAATTATTTTCAATAAAAAATGTTAATAGCACAGTATGAGATCAGTTAAAATTCATAAATCAAATCTATAATAACAATTTGTTTATCATGTTTCTTTTTGATAGTTTGTTTGTAGCACACTTTATACACTATCAAAATAAATATACTATAGATCTTTTTCTATCAATACCAATCAAAATAAATTGTAATTATCTAATTATCGGTATTCATTTTATTGAATTATCAAACTGAAATATAAGTGTTCCAATAATTGTTACAGGGGGTGTTCATGTATGAAGCCATAATGAAAAGTATTTTATCATTAATTTTTAGCAAAATACGTTGATTATGATAAGATAAGGACAATTTTAAAATTTATTTGCTGTTCTAGTGTTGATATATTTTGAGTTTGTTTACATAAAAATTCTTCTTAAAAAAAGAGAGATCAAAGCCAAGTTTATCAAAGCTGCAAGACTCTCTAAATTTGTTTGTTTTTTTTTTAAATTCTTTTAGGTTTTACCTGAATTGATGATGATGAAAAATGAATTAAAAAGACATTCGTTTTATTTATTGTCCAGGTAAAAATCCATATAGGGGCTATACACTACCGGTCAAAAGTTTGTGTAACTCTAACACCATAATTTTTTTTAATCACTGAAATAATGTTGTCATTTATACAGATAATAACAAATAAGTTTTTTTGTTCGAAAGAAAAAACTTCGACTCGTAATTAACCCTAAAACACGCGATAACAAATGTTTTTATCTTCTAATAGTTTATGTTATGTATAATAACATTAATAATATAAAAAAAAATCTAAACATAGATAAAAATGTAAATGTAATAAAATAATTAAAAATTAAAAATTTAATCAAATATAAAAAATGAGTTTCACGATTTGTGAATTTTTCATAGAGAGCCACGGTTCGTGTACTTCTTGTTAGCAAAATTATGGAAAAATTTACCCGAAAAAATTATTTGAACTTTAAAAATTAATAATAATATTATGTGTACAATATCTACTCTCCCGTTGAAAGACTAGCTTTGTTCACGAATGCATTGATTGCAACACATAATTAGTTCTAACGTTACATTTTTTATGTTAAAATCGCATTTTTTACAATAGTTTCGATACTATATAAGAACGACAAAGTTGGAATATTTCTTTACTCGAAAATTGATAAGCGATAATGTAAGTACTTGTGGGGTATCTTGATCATACCCTCAACTCCCAAGGTAAATCTTGCAGAAATCGGAAATCAAGAATTACAGTTTAGAATTTTCTTACTGTAGTGTCAAAGGAGGTAACCGCGTAACCTTTCTGAAGAGTCCTAACGCGGTTACTAGATAATATACCGGGACGAAACGCACCGTATTTGTGAGAATTTTGAATTTTGTTCTTACGATTCAATTCGAAAGTATCAATTTTGATCTATTATTATAAATATCGGTGATTGTGATAAATGTTGATAAATGTCTCAAATTTTAACGTAAAAGATATATTGTTTATCAGAAATCTTAAAATAAATTTTTACAAATCAACATAATTCAAATAAGCATGTTGACATATTATTTATCAGTGCTTTTTCTCTGAATAAAATATCTATAAAATGTAAATTCCTGAACTTTTATATTTAAATAACTTTCAATGAAAAATGTCTAAAAAAATTTCAAGGTTGTTTTGTCTGAAAAATTTATAAAGAATTTCGCTTGATAAAAATTAATTTCAGTTATAATATTGATTATATTATATCGATCGTTGTTTTGGCGACGTCCAAGTCTAAAGTAATAGCTATTTTTGCAATGTATGGTGGCATAATTGAATAAACAAGTGTCTACATATATAGGGAAATAAAAAGATACTCATAAGTAGAGTGTTACGTTCGTCCTAAAGATAGCGGTACCTTTCTCGATCGACAGAACACGCTCACCGCGGCACTGGGGGTATCTGTATTACACGAATACTGCATTACTCGGTTCGGTAACCCGCTGCCTGAGCTACTGAATCAACCGATACCCCATTTCCTCTTAACTCATACAATTTTACAGTTTCCGTGCCGATCCTTGTTTTCGGCCACATGATAATACCCTAAACACTATCTCGGTAGTATACGTATCCACAAAACAGCAGCCGAATAATTATCACAGCTCTTTTTTTCTTGGTGTCATTCATAATTAAGCTTGCACAGTGTACTTTGTCAACGACTACATTACATAAATTTGTTACTCTAGGCAAAGCACTCTCTTTTTAATTTTGTTTTCATCCATCAATAATTTATTTACACAAATAAATTTGCAAAAAATGTTTTTGGGTAAAATAATTATAAAACTGAAATTATTATTTTTATTTTTTTACTGAGTGAAAAATTATTTAGAGAAAGTTGTACAGTGAAACCTCCCATATTAGTCGGTTTTCATATTGTGTTCGATTATGATTTGCAATTACGTCTTACGAGTTCTATTGTCAGTGGTAAAAGACGTTGATCTAAGCTGTTGATAACAAATCCGTTTCGTCAGAATTAATGTAAAGTAGTAAGCAAATATTTTATACAGACAAAGGATTCTGCGAGATAAAGAATTGAAAATCAGATTAAGAAAGTACGAGTACAGGTGCTGTGGATAGCTTTGTTTAATCACATGCAACTTTGGCGTATAGTTGCTCCACCCACGTTACGTATCTCATTCGGATTATCTATGCAAAAATAAATAAGCTTCTAAGCTTCACCTAGGTTAGTCGATCGACTAAAAAATCAGGAGAGAGGAGCAAGAAAGTTTGGTGACCGGAATCGATATGAATCTCGATCGATTTCACTTGGATATTCGAATGATTTGTCAAGCTAGAGAGCTATGTCAGTGTAATGTATTTATATGACCTGACCTTGATTAACTTGTCGAGATTCACCTTGAAAAATTATTTTTTATATAAAAAAAAAATTCATCAATTCTTAAAAATAAAAACGTGCAAACATTTCCAGATACAAAATATAGCGTTTTTAATAAAATATTCAATACATTTTGAAAATCTTTGATGAGTATGAAAATGATTAATATACAAAAAAATCATATTCGATTCTTAAAACATATTTAATTTATTTTATAAACAGCATATTTCAAAAGAAGAATCATTCAGCAAGATATATTCAAGAAGGAAAATTTAAATTACTGATAAATAGAAAAATTATGTAATTCCAAAATTCAACTTTTTATTTTAGTCTCACTCTTACCCCGATTGACCCTAATTAATAATTCAAATAAAATAACAACAATGATCATTTGATTTGAATAATTTCTTGACATTTCTTTTAAAAGTGACAAATGTGGTAACTCCATATAGAAATTAAAGAATACCTGAACAAAACTTGAAAAGGTTTTTTTGTGCATACAAATTATTATATGTTTATTTGTATCTTCGTTGATGCTCGTCGTTTAATAAAAACACGCTTTCTCTGTAACTAGATTTCCATAGAAGGTCGCAACGTTATATTATACTGTTTGTTTGGTGGAAATTTCTTGTGGGCGTATAAGTCGTGTCATTAAGGATACACGGGTTTACATGAATCATTGCCAAGTGAGTTTGTGTCAACCGTACACCTGTTTCGTGTTTCCACACCACCCACGAAGAGCTGGATATGACGTTTGCTTAAAGACGCTAAATGTGGTAGCTTCGTGTGAGGTATTGATAGGAAACTGATGAGAAAAAGCAAGTTTTCTTATTTGCATGTTACAAGGCATCCTTAAAAAGTTGACTAATATTTTATTTTGCACTGTACAACACCTTCAGAAATATGGGAATGTCGAATTCTTGTGTTTATTAATATTTTAATGTTTTTTTCTATTACTGTTTTTATTTTATAAATCTGTCCTGTCCGAAAGATATAATAATTTCTGTAATATTTTTCATAATGTCTACTGTATGATTTTCAAATCAATAAAACTCAAAGAAATTAAGTAAATCATCAGTATCAAAAAAAGCTACTGTAGTTGATAAAATAAGAATGTTATGAATTATGTAACTACTCAAAGTTGATATTTTAATTAGTGTGCTTAAATAGTTCTCGCCTACGGAGCAAAAAGGTATTATGAATGGGGTATGCAAATAAAAACAATTGTCATTTATCTCGTCATCCACCGTTGACTCGTTACCGGAGACATCGATAAATCACCGCAGGATATCTGGATCTTCCAGCGGCATTAATCACTATAATGATCTCGCGTGCACTTGTAACAAGGCTCCAAATGCATTGCACCATCATTCGTCGCTCTCAGCATTGATCACTTATCGTGATCATCACAACTCGTTATCGCGTTATCATTCACTTCTAGAAAATCATGTTCATCTAATATGCTTATCGTTTCACTTTACACGAGAAATTGTCATTTACTTAACTATTTAATCAGTGGGTTTGATATTTTTAATTTAATTTTTTTATAGAACAATCTAATTTATTGCATCAAACTTGAATTTGATTTACTTTTATTTATTAGTCTATATTTTGCACTGTAAAAAAGTCTGTAAAAAGGCAAAACGCATAGCCCAAAAATAAACAAAAAGTCCATTTAATAACAAAATTCGGGGATAATGAGTCAGTATGTGAAATTTTGGATTCAGTTTTTCATACAATTTTAAATATAATATATTCAAATTTGTTATATGGGTTTCTAAACTTTTTGCGTCAGAATGTGTAACTCGGGGAGATAAAACGATGTCAATAACTTTGCGTAATTGTATGTATAACTGCCAGTGTTCGTCGTTTTTTGGAATCAGATGACCTACAAAAAAAGAAAAATATTTAACAAGACATAAACTTTCGGCTGCAGACAACTTTAGATCTTGCCCTTTTCCCAATCGACTCATAGTTATTTTTGGAGGCTTATTCGATTGTTCAAGTGTTCCATAATTAACATTTTCAATTTGAGCATTAAGATACTGCAATGAAAATTGATTTTTAACAAAAACAAAATAGTAAATAAGGGATCTCATTACATATTTGCAAACGCCTTCAATCACATCATGCATGAGATCAACAGAAACATTTTCTGTTAAGTGGTAACCTTGAACATCATGGAATGCACACTCTTCTTTAACTCCTAATACACTTTCTTGGCCTCCCTTCTGAAGTTTTTAAGTGAATAAATTTGAAACAGTTATTATGATGTAAATAATAAAAATTAATTGTAAAACTAAAATTATAATCTTCGTATTACCTGAACGTGAAGAATAAAATTGTTGGAAATTTCGAGTTTAGTTATATTTTCTGATTTCTCGTTTTCTTAAATATTTTTTGTGCTTTTAATGCACCAAGGTAACAAGAAAAAAGCTACAACTTTGTTGTAAGTTCCTGTGAACAAATGAAATTTATTTTAGCACATGAATGTAAATAAAAATTTATTTAGTAATGTATTTGGATAGAACCTTGTAGAATACTACAGTTTTTCTGTGTTGCATCAGAAATTTTATTTTGTTTTCTATATTCAGAGACGATTCGATTAAAATCTTGGGACAGCTGAAAAGATGAAAATTATATTAATTGTTTTTATTAAATTATAAATAAGAATTAATTCAGACATCTCAACCTTCTATTGATCTCTTTTAATGGATTTAATTTCTGAAAACATAATACAGTTTTTAAAAATTTTTTTACTAATTCTGTTCCATAAGACTGGCTCAGAAAAGGAAAAGTATTAAAATATTAATTTGGAATCAAAATGATTTGTTGCTTATCTTGCTTAATAAGAAGTTTCATTCGCCGACAAAAAGTTATATACCAATTTTCGGTCGCTTCTGTTAATGGAAAAGGTGATCTATTTTTATCGGTCAAACAGTGGAACTCATCTAAAAATGAATGAAATATATGTTATTTTTAATATAATAACTTAATATCGAATTTTTAAAAATATTTTTACCTAAATCAGCTGCGCTTTTACATTGAATATCATCCTCGTCTTTGGGTTGCACTAAAATTCCAGCTTCTCTTAATCTCCTGCGAACTTCTCTGTAGTAATTATATAAGCAACCTCT
>JABFPM010001818.1:0-18593 GCA_022817325.1 Idris sp. 1 HC-2018
AAAAAAAAAAAAAAAAAAAAAAAAAGAAGCAGAAGAAGGCAACTATGGAAATCTCGTTGGAAAATATCGCAAATGCTAAACGTGCCGCGTATTTGAAATGTAGAAACGAGGCAAGCATTAATGATGTCAATGTCGATAATCTAGCTTAACAAGTTAGGTAAAATCCAGAAAAAAATAAAAGAAAATGGTACATAATGTTATTTTGTAGACGACGCCTAGCTAATTCATTCTATTTTATATTTTTATATTATGACAATGTCATCATCACCACCAATGAACAATGTATGATTCCGATGTCCGCGTTGATTGCAAATTATATATGTATATTCATCGATGTCGCATAACTAATATGATAAGCGAATGTAAAGTTTTGCAATTTTAAGAAAACTTAACATTTTTCGAGGCTGACCTTAAATGTATTAAACATCATAAATAACATTTGTATGTGGTAACTGCACTTTACGTATATTTTCATTATATTCTTGATAACTTAAACTTTGTTTTGTTAAACTCAAATTATTAAGAGAGAGTTGTCCAAACATACTATACAGATAAGCTAATATAAAAAAATGAAAATTTAATTCATTAACATAACATTTCATGCATATTATCTTCATAATTTCGCGAATTCAGCCTCGAGAAGAAACATTCGCAATTTGTTATAAAAATGCTTTCTTGCTCATTGTGATGTATATTTTATTAACAATTTAATGCATTTAATTAATACACGCGAGTATTTTTTGTATATTGATCTTTGCTATCATTAATTATTTGAGTTCTTGTTTAACAAAAAATGTTAACAACTGTAATTACCTCAATGGTTATTATATTTTCCGAGACGAAATTTTGATTATCAGCCTTTTTTTCAATGTAAAAATTATTTTCTTATAGAAATTATACAAGTCATTAATTTAACTTAAATTGCTAACCGCTGTAAATGTTATTTATCAGAGTCGCAATCATTTTTTATGTGAGATATAAGGTCTCGTTACTATACGAAATAACGACGATACTCCTTGTTAAAGTTTTTATTCTTTATTATGAATTTTTAGCGGTTTTTATAAATTACACACTGTATTTGTTTAAGTGGTGGAAATTTCACAACCAAAGTTGAATTGCGAGAAAATATTTTCCTTAAAGTAGCAAATAATAATTAACTTTTACGCATAAAAGTAAAAAAAACAAACTGAAATCATAGTAAATTTCAAAGCAATGAAAATATTTTTTATCACCAAAACGTGTGAAATTTTCATCACTTTTATGTTTTAATTTGTGATCTCATTATTGTTTCTTTTTTTATTCTTTTGTATCGTTTTTTGATTTTTATTTTATTTTTAACTTGTAATGCAAATGTATATGATATAAAATGCGTGACTTAAGTTTGTGATGGCGCACATGTATCTGCTTAAAAGTGAAACAGAGAGAAAAAAAATTGTTCTCAAAAATTATTCGATAGGGTCATGGCTTGTTAATGTGCATGTTTGAAAAGAGCTTTGCGTGCAACAAGACCGTCTCGCAACCTGTTACTGTAGATTATCCTGAGTTTTTCTCATGTTTTTCTTGCTCTTTTACACGTACCGCGATCTTATCATTGTCAAGGAAACCAGAAATGAGGTCTTTCAGACGATTCGTTTATCGGGACACCGCTAACTATTTTTTATTAAAGGCATTTTTTAGCTTTTACGTTCATTTCGTGTTTTTTTCAAGTTAAATTAAATAAGCCAAAAAAAAGAGCTATAATTGACCTATAATTTTTGTTACAACTTAAAATAAACGATATGATGAAAATAAATTTATGACAACAAACAAAACTGTTTATTTGAATTACAATAGATTAAAACTTTGATAAATTTTACGAGTGTATTATTAATTACACGAAAATTTTATTATCAAAAAAATTATAAACAAATTAATATTACATATCAAATTTAATAAAAAAATATGTTGGCAAAAGTAATTATTTAACATATTAGTATTTGAAAAATAAAGATGACATACTTGAGTCAAAAAGATAACATATTTTTGCATTGCAAATTTTCATTAGAATAAATAAATCCTAATAGAACGCAGATCTAGGTAAACATTTTATTTTTCAAACGTGTGGAAAGTCTGTAAGATCTTTTCAAAATGCAACTACTTCTCTCTGTTTCTTATGGAGTGTGAACAATTTTATAAATTGCGAGTAAAAAAGTTATGTAAATAATGAAAGGAGGAGGAGGACGAAAAAAAAAGTTGAAGCATTGTAAGTATAGATCCTAGGCGCGCTAAAATTATATTAATAATTAATCTCAACGTTTTAATAAATGTATAAAATATTTTTGATATTTTTGATTTGTTGTAAGTATACGTCTTCTTCTTAATTAAAGCGAAAGAAATTTTTTCTTCCGTACATTCATGCAGCGTCTGATGCAGATTTATATTTAGAACACTTCTTGTAAATACAGATGTAAGTCTCATACGTGCAAATAGCTATGAACGGTTTAATAAACGATGAAAAAGTGTGCATGTGAGTAAAAATTCAAAAAAGAGAAAAAAGAACACACTGCCCACCAGGACGTTAGATAAAATAAGAATATATATCTGAGTAATGTGTCTACGCTTTATGTAATCTCAAGATTTTTGGTGAAAAATATTACATTTCGGATTATGAAGTAGAAATTGATACAGATTAAATTGCCAGTGAAATCTATACGACTTGTTCTGAAATAGAAATATTAGTTTTCATCTGAAATGCATTAATCTTGAGCCATAATCTGTAATGACAAAATTTTCGCCTGTTCACATGTTCAGATATATATCATTATTTTGTATAAATGTTCGAAAATTATTTGATATTCTCGTATTACCATATGAAAATACGTCTTGTAATAAAACATGATGAACAACTGCCAGGAGAGATCCGAGCGATAGTTTATATATATATATATATATCAAATCTCTCAATTAACGATATAAAAATTCGTTTTTCAAGCGCAACTGATAATATTTTTGTTCAATATTTGAACACACTGACAGAAGATGAAAGAAACAAATTGTAAGAGCGCAAATATCGAACAATTTATTGTAGCAGTTTGTACATAATAGTATTTTACTCGTTGCGCTCAGACCATAAACTTGAGCATTTTCGTCAAATTATTATAATTGCCTATTATTAATTAATTATAAATATTCTTATTAGGTATTAATTAATTAATTATTATTTGTACAAATTTTTATGTTGCAATATAAAATAAAATAAAAGTTTCCATATAGTTGAATTATTATTTTAATTGTCACATTCCTTTTAGAGTGCACAAAAAAACAAGTAAAAATTTATTTTTCTAAAAGTCATCAATTTTTTTTTTTTTTTTTAATTAAACCGTTTAATAAAAGTTCAACTGTCAAAATTCCATTCCTATAATTCCTGTAAGGAAAAGAAATTTACTGAACTACTGAACGTAGCAGAGGCTTTTTCACTCGTGAGCATGTAGAGACATTCGCTTCGCTCGTGCTGTCCTTCTCACTCGGTGGGAAAAGCCTCTGCTGTATCCACTAGTCAAGTAAAATACCATTATCGAAAATTCTTGTCTACGTTTTAAGAATAGAGTTTAAAAGTCGATATAAAATTGCTTTGTTAATAAGTTAATAATTTATAAAATAAAATATTAAAAAGTGAAGAAAAGACTTATTATTATTTATTAAAGTATATAATATCCACTATCTATTTAATAAAAAATTATTGAGTCTGGCTGTTAAAGTTTTAATTCATTATTTATGACAAGTATTTATTCTAGAGCAATCACTGACAATTAATAACTAATACTGTTTGCAAGATTTAATCAATATCTTAATAAACGACTATTATTTATAGAAGAAATATTTTTACATAAAAAAATTGCATCAGAAAATTGATATTATTAATATAATAATATATTATAAAGCCATGAATTTTACTTAACTTATGAAAACTGTTGTTAATTAATATTCATTAATAAACTGTTGCATTTCAGTCATTTAAAATATCTCTTTCAGGCCTGCTACAATTTGAACAATAGTAAGGTAAACGACCCGTTTATCGGCCGTGCACCGGATATCGGTTATTTTCGATGTTACGGTTAATAAAAAAAGTGGTTGTACGTCGTTCAATGTTAAATAAAAATAACAAGAATATTGAGAACAAAATATGTGAAATAATTATAACAAATACATAAAGCAAAATTATAAAAAATTATTATAAATAAAATTATAATAAATAAATACATTTTTAATTTCATGTTCGTCTATAAAGAAAACTTTTATTGAAAAAACAATTAAACTAGTTGAAAAATAATGTTTTTATATGGTTATGTTATTAATTTTAAAATAGAGTCAATTTTCTTATTACCTCTTGATATATTCTCTTTAAATATTTCCGAGTGTCTGTTGAAATTCTCGCATACATTCAAAATGCACTTTAGCAATGCCACATTAAATTAAATATAAAAAAATACTCGACCTTTTGCAAATTGTAACAAGTTAATTATGAATTAATTATACAAGTTTCCCATGTAGAAATAATTTTTTGTTCGATTTACACTTAAAAAATGAGTAACTAAAAAAATATTTTGTAGTTGTGATTTGTTGGGTGTTTATTTCATTCTAACTAAAGTAAATTTATTAAAATAAAGTACAATGATAAATAAAATACAAATTTATAGTATAAAGACAGGTTTTACGTTTTTTTTTTACCAATTTAACATATTATGTATAATTTTAATACACTTTTTTAAAAGTCACATTTTTATCAAGAAAATTAATTTTCGACACATAACAATCTATTAACTATTGAATACTAAACGTTCATTCTGTACTGTGTATAAATTTTGATTAAGCAAGGTCCTATATTGGTTTCTGGACCATACCTGCACATTTTGCTAACGAGTTTATGTAATTAATATTAATTTCGAGATCGTGGTTTTAGTATTAAAAAAGATTTAAGTTCCTACTAACAATATCCAATTTCGTAACTTAATTTCAGACAACAGTAGTTAAATTTTGTTCGTCAATCTCTTTAAAGGATGAAAGTGGCCTCAAGAGATCATAAACTGGGTCAAAAACGGTTTGTGGTCAAATTTTTCTGTTGTCTTACATATTGCATACACCGCTCAATATATCTTTTCAAGTAAGCATTTCAATATATATACTTTTTTATTCTTCATACAAACGATTAAAAAAAAAAAAATTAAAGAAATAATGTTCTCAATTAATAAATTGCTTTAAAATAAAAAAAAATAAAAATCCTTAAACTTTAACTAAAATTAAACTCTTTACTGTACAATTTGAGATAAAATCTCTGAAATAACGTAATTGTTGTCGTGTTTAATAAATGTCTTTTAATTAAAAATTAAAAAGGAATTAAATTGTTTTAAAAAAAAATTTGTCAAATTTTATCGAAAGATTATTAAAAAATAATTTATTAAAATTTTTGTACATCCAAAACCGTGTATTCACCAGATTCTTGCATACTTTTCTAAGTATTATAAGTATGTTAAAAGTAAAATAATAAGAATTTAATAATAATTTTTTAAGAATTCCTTTCATAACTTTATGAGAGGTGTTTGATGAATCTGCAAGAGTCAAAGAATGATAGAGGTGGCAAGAGAATGTGAAAAGTATAGTGGGTATGACCTTGTTGCTTCGAAACCAAACTAGTTTCGGTTTGTACATCACGCAGTAGACACTTAGGAGAAAGTTCAAAAAGATAATTAGTTTCTCCATTTTTTTTCTCTTTCCTCGCGTAACAGAACAACTCAGTGCTAAACATACGTACACATTTACTCATTGCAGTTTCTTATACAAACATTTTTTAATTCTATTTTAGTGAAAAAATTATATTAAAAAAAATTAAATATTTATATTTAAGTGTGTCAGGTGAGTAATCAGTAACAAGTGAATGCATTTTTTTTTCAGCCAGCTACTTCCACATTAAATTTTGTAAAGAAAAAGTTTCTGCTTAAAATAAAATAAATCGAAATTGATTAAATTGAATTTTGTTTGTATTTTTAAAAATATTGTGTTGAAATTTAGACATTTAATTTATTTAAAAAGAATGGCTTTATGAATTTTTAAATTTTATTTTTTTAATTCAAAAGCATTTAAACATACATTTTTAAATATAAAGATCATACATAAATCGAGAATTACAAAAGTATAATCTACTGGAATATGCAACTTTTACAGTTGAATGATCAGTAGTAATTCTCTAGGGTAAAAACGTATACTTTAGGATAATTGATGTACCATAATTGAAAACGTCACATTATAAAACAAAATTACTTTAATGAGTCCGTATTTGTTTGACGTACAGAGTTAATTGCATTACAACTTGCGTGAGAGTTTCAAGCAGTTTTCTTTTGCATTAAAGAATCAAACAATTATTTTATTGTCGACAAATTTATAAATCCACTTTAAGTAATAAAATTGTAAACACTTTTGTGTATTTCTAGTTTGAGTAATTTGGAAAGTAATTTGAAAAATAATAAAATAACTTTATATCCAAAAGATCTTGTAATTTAAATTCAGACTTTTGTTTCGCAGCAAATAGAACATAATAATTTATACGATAGTGAAGTTGCAAACGAATACAAAAATTGAACAAATCAATAATAATATCTCGAAAGTTAACCCGCGGGGGTGCTATTTTTATTGCTCCGACATGCTTTATATACTCTGACAAGCAAAAAAAGCGTATGATCAAACAAAATTTCAACAAACGTAACAATATAAAATGTGAGGCAAAAAAAGATATTTTATTTCTTCTACTCTACTGTACGTGTATATATCTAACACCTAGTTGTGCATGAAAATATTATTTCACGTTGCTTAAAATCAATTTTTTATCTTTAAGTTTGATATTTTTCAAGAAAAATGGTCTGCAGTACTAATTTTCTCAGTTTATGATATTTTTTGAACAAAATTGAAATTTTTTCTTGCAGAATGTCAATTTATTCAAGACACATTAGACGACTGTGTACAGATGTGTTGGGATCTGTGAAATACGGTGTCACCGAAGACTTTGCACAGCCCAAAAATTACGAAGAAATACCGGGACCAAAGCCAGTTCCGATTTTTGGAAACACTTGGCGTTTGTTTCCAATAATAGGACAATACACTATTTCAGATGTTGCAAAAATTTCGCAATTATTTTACAACGAGTATGGAAAAATAGTTAGATTAACCGGTCTTATAGGTCGACCAGATCTACTCTTCGTGTACGACGCTGATGAAATTGAAAAAGTATATAGACAAGAGGGACCTACGCCATTTCGTCCTTCGATGCCATGTTTGGTTTATTACAAAAGCATCCAAAGGAAGGACTTTTTTGGAGAACTGGGTGGTGTTGTTGGAGTGTAAACATTTACTTTTCTATAGTTTTTCAAATAATAAATAATTTAGAAAAAAAGTAAATTTATATTAACCACTTTATTATATAAATGTCCTACTTTATACAGATGAAAAAAAGTTATTACTGAAAATTGGTTCTAGTTTGTGATTTTAAAATTAAAATATTTTTTATAATTTAAAATACTCTTGTGTTTATAAAGCTTCACTTTAAAAAATTTTATATAAAAATATGATTAACATTTTCTGCATTTAAATAGTTTCATTAAAGATGTATACATTAAAATGTTTTTCACTCAAAGTTTCTTTATAGAAATTTGTAATATCCTTTATATTTTGAACCATAATTTAAAATGTTCTAATTTCGGTATAAGGTGTGTCATCGTAGAATAAACAATACAGATTTTTTTTTATCATAAGAAAATGTATACAGTAAATATAAACATTTGTTACAATTTTTTATTTTACTTTCAGTCATGGAGAACCATGGAAGGAATTTCGAACGAGAGTTCAAAAACCCGTTTTACAACTTCAAACAGTCAGAAAATACATTACTCCTATAGAAGATGTAACAAAAGATTTTATTGACAGGTATAAAATTGACATATTTTATCCAGTTTTTAATTATTAGAAAAAGAATTTAATCAACAAAATATCTCTGACTAAAATAGCACAGTTTTATTATTATTTTTTTATTTGCTACACATTTTATTATAAAATTCATTCAATAATATCATCTTTTTTGATAATACAATATGAAATTTCTGTTGCACGTTTCTCAATAATTTTATCACGAATTTTTCATCAAGAAAGACTATATGTACTGGCCGAACGAGGATTTAATTTTAAAACTATCCTCTATACTAATATTTCAAAAAATTATGAATATTATTCATTTTTTATGTAATTTCACATTGAACGGTAAAAACTAACGAATTTAATATACAAATTTAAGTTTTAGTTGAATAAATACAATATTTATAAAAAAAAAGAAATAAAATTGTTCGAATTTCAAAGTGCTATGCTGCAGATCGATACGAAACTGCTCTAATCGTGACTTGGTCATTTTTTGTGTTACACATTTTTTCATTATATTTCAAAAGCTGTATTATATATTCTTTATAACTATTTAATTTAAATAAACTTATTAATTATAAATTATGATTTTTTTTTTTTAAAATAAAAAAAATAAAACAACAAAACAATGAACTACCTACTGACTTTGATAATGAAATTCACAAATGGGCTTTAGAGTGTGAGTACTTTTATTTTACATTTATTTATTCACGTTCTATAGACACAACATTTCAAAAAGTAAAAAACTGAAATTGCTTGAAAATTAATTTGTAAAAGAGATTATTACAATTTTATATTCAAATTAATTTTTTCAGGTATAGGAAGAGTTGCTCTGGACGTCAGATTAGGTTGTTTAGGAAAAAAATTGAATCCTGGCTCAGAACCCCAAAAAATAATTGATGCTGCTAAGTACGCTTTAAGAAACGTAGCTGTTCTTGAATTAAAAGCACCGTATTGGAGATACATTCCCACTCCGTTATGGACAAGATATGTGCGAAACATGAATTACTTTATTGAGTAAGTTTTTTACTCTAAAATACCCAACAAATGTTTTAAACAAATTTCTGTATAATCTTATTTGTAATAATATTTCAGAGTTTGTATGAAATATATTGACGAAGCGATGGAAAGACTTAAACATAAAAAAGCCGTTAGTGATGATGATCTGTCATTGGTTGAGAGGATTTTGGCGAACGAAAATGATCCGAAAATGGCATGTATTTTGGCTTTGGATCTTATTTTGGTTGGAATTGACACTGTAAGTATTTTTATAAACTAAAAAAAAGTAAAACAAAAATTAATTTTAATTTACAATAATGATATTTTAGATATCAATGGCTGTTTGTTCTATATTGTATCAATTAGCTACTCGACCAGAAGAGCAAGAAAAAATTCACCAAGAACTTGTGAAAATTTTACCCGATCCAAATGTTCCTCTTACCAATAGTCATTTGAACAAAGCAGTGTATTTGAAAGCTTTTATTCGAGAAGTCTTTAGGTATGAGCTTTGTAGTCTTTTTATTTTTAAAATTATATTTTTAAATTTTTCTTTAAATTATAAATTTGTTTCAAAAATACTTTTATATTTTTTTCAGAGTATATTCCACCGTCATAGGTAATGGAAGAACTTTACAAAACGATACAATCATTTGTGGTTACAAAGTACCCAAAGGAGTAAGTGTAGAATATATATTTTACATGTGCAATAAACTTGTAAAACCGAGAAATGCAAAACGCGATAAATTTTTTACGCAAAATAGATTATTAAAATTTTTAAAATAAAAAGTCTTTTATCACATTTTTATTCAAGCTCAAAAAATGTTAATCCAAAATTAGCAAGTTATGCAGATTTGTTATACTATCTTTAAATTATTGCAGGTTCAAGTAGTTTTCCCAACTCTTGTTACGGGAAATATGGAAGAATATGTTGATGATGCCGCAACTTTCAAACCAGAACGTTGGCTCAAAGAAAACTCGGACAAAAAGTTACATCCATTTGCATCTTTACCATATGGATACGGAGCTCGTATGTGTTTAGGAAGAAGATTCGCTGATCTTGAAATGCAAGTCCTTATATCCAAGGTACTTGCAGTATAATTTTATTCATATGCATTACATTTTTTTAACAGCATGAAATATTAAACAGAAAGTCATCAAGAATAATTATTTTTTGTGGAAATTTTTAATACATATTTCAATACTAATTTTTATAATAATTTTTGTTTTCAGCTGATTCGTTCTTATAGGCTGGAGTATCATCACAAACCATTGAAATATAAAGTCACTTTTATGTATGCACCTCACGGAGATTTGAAATTCAAGTGTGTGAAAAGATAATTTCATAAAACTTTATTATTATTAATCAAATTTGTCAACAGATGTCAGAATTTATCAAATATTGAATCTCGCTATTTCTACTGCATTTATTTTTATGTGTAACTATGACAAATACATCTTTAATGGTGGTTAAACTAATTTCAACTAACTGTTGAACAAAAAATCTGTACCATTTAAATTTTTTGCTGTCCATTTGTCAAATCTTTGTATAAGTTCTGGAGTCATACTTTCTTTCCATTGATTAACAGTTCCACTTCTAATAAATTGGCCCTCGACTTTGCTCAGTTTATACTTTTTGTTTAATTTAATCAATTGATCATAGTTTACGGCGGTATTGACTCTCATGGCTGGTATGCTGAGGTGTGTGAGTAATGTCTTAATTTGATTTTCGTTCAAAGAAGTTTCCAAAAAATCCACAGTTTTCTTTATAATAGACGATAAATCCTGTAATTATAAAGCAAACTTAATATTAAAAAAAGTTATTGTATTTTACAAATATTTTAAGTTTAGCTATTATGTTTTTTATAAAATTGTATACAAAGTCATGAATTATCCATAAAGTCATGTATGATATATTGATATATATATATATATATATATATATATTAATTAATATAATTTTTTAAATAAAATTGTATTGTTTTGTTAAAAAATCAAGGTTTGCAAGCCAGTTTTGTTTTTTTCATTTTTAAATTACCTCTTTCATTTCTTCATAAGTAAAAAACAGTAAGTTCCTTTCTTTTTTCAAATCCCAAAATTGTAATACATGCTTCCAGAATGGACCAAACACCGCTGCAAACAAAATTATATACATATCTTGTTTTACTTGAATTTTGTGATAAATTAAAATTGACACTCACATAAGTCTTCTAAAAATAATTCACTAAAGTCTTTAAAACTTCCTGTGTAACCTTCGAGTAACTTGCAGTGATGGTAGTAAGATATAGAAACATCTTTCGGATTTCTCGAAATATAAATTATTTTAGGTTTCTTTTTTCCTGTACGAATTTGTTTCGGCAAAAGATCAAATGGTAAATGAGTTTTAATATATCTTGGAGATGGCTGTTCTCGTGTAAATTGTACACTATTCCACAGCAGTGGATCTGTTATTTCCAAATCTGGGACAGTTTTTTTTAAATTTGGATAATTAAACAGTGCAGACATTCTATAAAAATTGCGTGAACAAATTATATTACATGTAAAAAAGTATGATTCAAATAATGCATTGAAAATAAAATTATTTTTATAATAGTATTTACTCTAAGAATGGAAATCGCGAATTTAAAGAGATTTTTGCTTTCTCGAGATCACAATTATTTCCAACACACCAGATCATTTCAGAACTCCAAGTAGTGCCTACGAAAATTATTTATAATAATTAATCTAAAATATGTTTCTGTGAAAAATTTGTAACAAATAAATTATTAAGTTTTTTACCAGATTTGGGATAGGTACACAGCCAAATATCATCATCTCTAACTTCAAAATGTTCAATTTCATCAGCAAATATTTCGTAATAATCAGGCAAACAACATCCTTTATACATAATATATCCCGTTCGAAAACTACTTGTAAAATATTTCATATAAATATCGTGACATTTTCCTGGTGGTAATTCTTTTTTCTCCATTTTTTAAACTAATTGTAAGTAATTGGAACTTTCATTTTAAGCCAGTTTAAAGAGAAATAGATAAAAGCAGTTTTATTTATCGACACATTATGTAAAATCAAACAGCATGCTAATTTTATTTAAAACTCTGATATTTATATGAATATTTATGTAATTTTTGAATCAATCGTTATTCCACTTTAGATATCAATTTTGAAATAGATTGAAAAAAGTACTAATATATTTGTGATTGCAATACATTATAACCAAACGAATAAAATAAAATTAGACGAATAAATGGAAAATAAATGGAAAACTTATTCGAAAGCATCATATTTCACAATCCGGATTTCATCTGAAAATGTAGTTTATAGACCAAGATACAAATTCAATTAATAGTTGCATACTCCAACAAATTACAATCTCAAGAACATTAAGTTCGAAAGGAAATTGCTTGTTTATTGATCGCTTTTCAGTTGTATTTAAATTAATCTAAAAAGTTTATTAGAAGATTAAGTTAATTAATCTTTGTCAGATCATACTGCAGAACAAAGAAAGTGAAATTGGTAAGTTTGCATTGAATATGAACATTTCAGAGATACTTGCATTTATTATAAAAAATTACAAAAGGGCTTTCAAATACATAATAATGTAATACTTAATAATTAAAAATAGATTACAAATATAATAAAATACGCAGCTGAATTTTTACTAAATTAATTAATTAATAAAAGTGAGAACAGTTTTATTTTGGTTGATCTGCCAGATATTAATGTCCTCGTATTGGTCGATGAAATCCATCACTTGTTCGACAGTGAAGCCTTGGTTGATGCTACGCTCCACGATATCAGAAACTTTAACCGACGTTCGCTGGCCCGCAACTTCACGGACCAACGTAAACAATTGTGTCGCTTTCTTTTGAGTGTCCTTTTTGCGTTCAGAGTCATTGATCGAGTTCTTTGACTGTTTTATCAGTCTATTTGCTTCTTCAACATCGTACTCCACAACCTCGTCTGCCAGACGAAGTCGAGCCAGAGCAATTGATAATCGCAAAATCGCCAACAAATTACGGGCCGATGTAAAAGATCTGTCTGATTCTCCATTTTTGTGTTTTTCCCGGGCCTCATTTCGCATTTTGATGTACGATTCTAAAAAATGTTACAAACAATGATAAACAAACTTAAATTCATGATAATTAAATGAATTTAATTTCGTCTTTAACAGACTTATTTTTGACAAATGTTATAGTTACATTTGTTATATTTCGTAAGAACAGACAAAATTAACTTGTTGAAATACAAATACTTCAATTAAAATACAATTACATTTAAATAAATTTCTAACTTACCAACAATGGTATCTCTCAGTGACTCTGGAATAACTGGATTTTTTCTTTTGCAAAGGTCAATGTACTTTTTCATCAAATTCATGTCAATGACGTCATGATCGGCTGTAGGTTTTTCATAATTACGGTGGACATAAGTTATATGCTCGGCGAGTCTGAAATAAATTCAGTTTTAAACAATGTTTTTCAACATTTATATATCTTGACATTTTAAACAAAAAACTTTATACCGCATGTCATTATTGCGGTCAGCGACATCTTGCAGCAACCAAAGCAAGTCAAAACGGGAAAGCAGAGCCGCAGGTAAGGCAATGTTTTGCTCGACCGATCGGTTGGAATTGTATCTGCCGTAGGCCGGATTGGCAGCAGCCAAAATTGAAGCCCTGGCATTCAGACGAGTCATGATACCGGCCTTGGCGATGGAAATTGTCTGCTGCTCCATGACTTCGTGGATGGCAGTTCTGTCGCTCTCTGTCATTTTGTCAAACTCGTCAATGCAACAGACGCCCTTGTCAGCGAGCACCAGAGCTCCGCCCTCGAGCACCATTTGCCCGGTCAGAGGGTCCTTCACCACTGCGGCTGTCAAGCCCACACTGGAAGATCCTCTGCCGGTTGTGAACTGAGAACGCGGGCAGAGGCGCGTTATGAAGGATAACAACTGCGATTTTGCCACACCGGGATCGCCCATCAAACAGATGTTTATGTTGCCTGTTGACAAGTTTAACCAAATTTTATTATTTTATTTACTTATGGTTTTTTTAAAATAAGCCTTTTTTGTAGATGTTTTTAATTACTAATTTCTACAAAAATTAATAACATGACAAGGAATTTTTAATGAGTGTATCTTTCTTGATTTAATTTTTATAAAACTACCACTGAAAAACAAAATCAAGTCAGATTAAATGCAGATCTTGGCTATTTTCAGAAAAAGTCTATATTCAAATAGTTACATCTTTTTTCTAACATTTAAAATGTACCAAAACTTGAGGAAACACTGTTCAGTTTACAACAAATTGTGGCCTTGTTAATATATTATTATATTATTAATAATAAATGTTTAATCATAAATATAATTACCTCGAATTTTCATATCGCCTTTAGTTTTTTCACTACAACCGACTAAAAGAAGCAACAAAGCCTTCTTTACATCTTCCATGCCGTAAATTTCTGGAGCAATGGACTGAGCGAGTTTGGTGTAAATGTCTTCTTGTTTCAAGATTTCTAATTGTTCTGCAGTGAATTCGTTTGTTTCGTCTGTATTTTCATTATTACTTTTTGAAAAGATTTGCTGTAATAAAATAAGACAAATTAATTATAAAAGTACATTAAATTTGTTGGAAAATATGTTATGTCTTTAAAATTACTTACATGCACGTCAAAATAGGTGTCGGTCAAGAGAGGTGCTGCGTTCATAGATGCGTAGCCAGTTTTCATTTTCGGTAACAAGATTCCAGTAATATAAACGTGATCTCCAGGCTGGCATTGTCTTGTTGTCTCCCCCCGGCAATAAACTGTTAAAGAACGTGGAATTTCGCCAACAGGAACTTGGTCACTCTACAAATTGATTTCATTTTAATAAATAAATTGCATTTTTTAATATGCGTATGTAAAAAATTAATAATTATTAGTTTAAAAAGAATTACTTCTTCTTGTATTTTGAGCTCTTGGAATTTGACAAATTTTGAGCCTTTTGTTTGAATGTACAGTCTTCCACCAGATTTGTTAACTCGACAGTCCTCAGTTTCGCAATTTTGCAATGGTAGAAAAGTCATTGAATTAATCTGCAACACAAAATTATGAAACTATTAGCTAATCGCAAAAAAGAATGGTTTTTTAAGAAAAAATGTAATTTTCATTAGAAAACAACCTCTTGATAAGTTTCTGAGCCACACTGATCGCAAGTATAAGTCGCCACGGTTAACATAGGTTTGACTTCGGTGCTCTTGGTGATGATGCCTTTGACTGTTATAAGTTGGCCAATATATTCCGCTTTCAATGCTCGAACAGAAAGTATGTTGCTCTCTTCTTTTGCATATTCGTCTACACTGGAGTCTTTGAAATAAACCTCACTGAAAAACAAAAATTAACATCTAAACCGTGCACAAATTAAATAAAAATTACATTTATAATATTCTTATCAAGAAAAAGCAATAAAAATGTTGTTATTTAAAATTGAAAAACGCACAATCTACGCATCAGTTCAGGTGAATATTTTTTCCTGGGATCTCTTTGCTCTCCAGCAAACTGATTTCGCTGTTCCATTAATAAAAGATGCTCGATGTAAACATCCAGTGCATCTTTCGGTGGCACAGTTTTCTCTTTGTAATTTGGCAACATTTCTTGTACCAACTAAAAAAGAAATATAATTTTTAATGTTATCATTTTTATAATAAGAACTGCACTTAAGATAAGAAGTCATTAAAATAAGTGTTATGTCTGTTCATTATATAAGTTAATTTTAGAAAACATAAAAATTGTAAGACTTTTTGAAACAAACCTCCAAAAGAATATTAACATAACGTTTTGTGTTATGTTGTATGGCAACTCCAAGCTCGTCATCATAATTTTTTATGTCAACTACGTCAATCACAAGAGAAATTTGCTCACGATGTGCCAGTTTGGTCAGTTGTTCTCGATAAACAAAAACTGTGTTCCCACTTTCGTCATATTTTCCATGCTCCTCCAAAAAAGTTTTCAGTGTTTCTGTAAATGAAAATAAACATGTTATATTTACTATGAAAGAAATAAAATTTAAATTTTTACTTTGTCTTAATTGGATAAATAATTCTCAGCTCTAACTATATTATAATATTAAATATAAATTTTCCAGATTAGTTATTAATGTTAATACAAAAGGAAATATTTCTTACTTACAAAATAATATGTAGAAAAATTAATAAAAAGTATTGGAAAGTCAGTTTCAATTTTGAAAATGGTTTCACAGGTTAGAAGTTAAAGTTACTTCAAGTTTCATAATATTTGTTCAACTTACTTCTGTCTTTAGCATAATCCCTATTTGCTTTGATTTTCATCTTGCTGAGTTATAAGTATACAAGTTTTAACAACAAAATACGTTATTAGTGTTCAAATTGTCGTTAAAAATTCTTCAAATTGTTGGAAAAATTCTTTGAAGATTCACAAACAAACAGCGCTTGTCGATGTTTTCCCGCCTATGTAAAGTCATGAAACATACATGACCGGAGATTTCGAACTCTAACCTAAGAATAAAACTAGATATGATTAATATTTATCACTCATTTAAATCTTAAACAGTTAATTGAGCAAAACCATTTTTAAATAACAAAGAAAATCCAATTAAAAATAAAATTATTAATAATTAAATTTTTATATCTGTCTATGTTTGTATACACTTTAGACAAAGATGCAAGATAAGTTATTTTTCTTTTTCCAGGGACATTTCAACTGTGATTTTGGTACTGTGGTTATATATATAGAAACCAGATGATGTGTGAACTACGACGTACTTTGTATTCGAACTTAAAACGCACACAAACAAAACTATTAGCAGGGATGTATGAATAAAACACAGACATATATATATATATCTAGGCGAAAACAGGGGAACTGGCACATTCGCAAACGTACGTAAACACGAATAAACATACATGCATTCATAGGAGGAAGCAGCAAGTATTGTGCAACTGTCTTGGAAGGTTATCTACGTTGTTTTTTTTTTACCTGAAAATAATAAAAGTATAATTTAAAATAAAATAACAAATTAGCAACAATAAGCAGTGAATGAGCACTTGTGACACAAACGCATTTTCATCATTGAAGAATGTCACAATGGGATACTGTAATACATCTCATTGCAGGAGGGTGGGTTATTTATTGTTTTTATTTACAAAAAAAGTCTTTAATTAGTCGCCAGTATTTATTTTTTTTAATTTACATTTTTTTCACGTACTTTCATCACAATTTTGGTATCATATATTTGTAGGTTTGCAGTGGGATTTTAGAGTTTTTTTTATTGTTTCACAAAAAATAACAATAATTAAATAAACAATTTTTTTGAAGATATATCTCAAATTATAGTTTTCTTTTTTATTACGACGAAGAAAGGTAAACAAAAAATGCTTGCTCCAAAATTTTTATATATTAGATTGATATTAAATTGTATTTTATCATTAGTGAGAAAAAAATATTTATCGATGATATTGGAAAAATTAGAAACGCAGATCAAGTTCAATGTTTACAAGATAGAAATATAAATAACTTGTTTTTAATTTTTATAACTAACAACAATGAATGTATATGCTCTTATTTTTACTTATATTATTGCGTATTTGACTTTTATAAATAAACAACATTCAGTTAACTAATTTGTCTTACATGATTTAATAAATTGTGTGTAAATTAAATGTCCATTGGACTAAATGGATTTTAATTAATGTTATGTTTTGATTTCAGTTTCTTTATTAGTGTCATCTGATTATCACATTATTAGTACATAAAAAAAATAAAAAAATACCAAGATACAAATAAAATGTCTTCTTGGGTGCAGAAAAACGTCATTTTTTATTAAACGAACCGGCCTAAAAATGATATTTACATTTTAAATATAATTACAAATATTATATTTCTTCAAAAAATGATTCCACCCTGAAATAAAGTATAAATTAATTATTAGTTGCAAATAAGTTTTTGAACTAATAATTTTTATAAAGTAAAATTAATTTTTTCTGTGTTTAAAAATTAGAAACATATTTAATGTACATATTTGAATATTTTAAAAAAAAATTAAGTAGTTTGAAAAAAGAGAAAAAATTAATTTGTACATTTATTTCAAGGTGGCTAAGCAGTTGAGTGCCGATGCTGCAGCTCCAACTTCAAACATCATCTACTCGGTCAACTGATGGTTAAATTGATAAATACATTTTTCATCAAAGATTTTCGATCGAAAAAGAATGTTCTTTTCATTTATTGTTGTTTCTCCGACAGAATTGCAGGCACTGTTGGAGCTGTTGTCACTTGTCCTCTCGAAGTTGTTAAAACACGTCTACAATCGTCCTCTTCTGGTTTCAATCCGTCTGACACTGTGAAATCTGGAAGTTACTCCTCAAGGTCACCGAACTCCCAACACAATAGAAAACTATGCACAGGAAAATATCTCAGGTACAATTTTTCTCAATTAAAAAAAAATAAAATAAAATGATAATTTTCATACTTATATCTAACAATCTTTTTTTGTTATTCATTTAGGTATTCGTTTATCGCACTTTCACATTGTGGCGTAGTGTCGCCTTCAAGTCGCAATCCACGAAACATGGGCAGTTCCCCAGGTCTTATTCAGTGTTTAAGATACATCATCAGAAATGAAGGCCCGAAGGCGTTATTTAAGGGCCT
>JABFPM010001819.1:0-10989 GCA_022817325.1 Idris sp. 1 HC-2018
AAATCAAAGTATACAATTATGTATCAGTAAATATATGATCGAGTACATCGCGAAAGCATATAGAGGATATAAAAAAAGATTAATGTTCGCACTAATATTATTTCCCAATCCACGAGTTCGGTTCAATATGCTGTTTACGCCAAGTGACGTTCGGTATATGAAAAAGTTCGTGGTTGCGTAGGTTCCTGTTTGAGGTGTTTAGACGAAATTGAGACAATAATAGGGGACTTTTAAAATTGTATGTAAAAATAAAATTTCACTTATTTTTCTTCTTTTCGCTGAACTTGTTATTGAAAATGTTGGTGCATAGTTGTGGTCGTTTTGAAACACTGGACTCAACAATTTTTGTTGGACCGATTCAAGCTAATTCGTCTCCAGATGTGTAAAAGGTGACCAAATTTGAGAGACGTTCTAGTGATTTGTACAATAAAACTTACGTTGTTTGTGATGCAAAATTCTTAAATGCGTGGTTTATAAAGCCCAATGTCTTTAGAAATTTGTTAATAATTTGACTAATGTGTAAATCATATAATGTAATCTGTAGCCTGAGATCGAAAATGTTACACCCAGGTCACTTTTGTTTTTAACAGACGGCAAACTGTTGTGAATTTTGTAATCATAAACAACGGTATCTCGTTTGTTAGAATAGAAAGCGCGACTCTGCGTTGGTTAAAATTAAGAAATATGTTATTTGTGACGCACCAGTCGCAAATGTTTGTTCAAATCACTATGGAACGCAGATAGCAAGTTATCTATTTCGATGAAAATGTTCGCATCATCAGCAAACAATAGAATAATAAAGCTATTTATAATGCTTCTTGGTAAGTCGTTTGTCAAAATATTAAACAAAAAAGAATCGAGGTGAGACCCTTGCGGGACTTCTGAAGTAACCGCAAAATCTGTCGAAATCTCTCCATCAACGCAGACAAACTGATGTCTTGCCGATAAGTAACTAATTATCCAACTCGACAAAGGTTCTGCAATCCCAAATTTTCTCAATTTAACAATCAGCACAATATGATGAACCTTATGAAAAGCTTCGAGAAATCAGTATTAATAACATCAACTTGTCCCCTTTTGTCCAAGGCTCGAGAGATGTATTGATTGGTAATTGCTAAATTTGCTGCAGTTGTGTCATGTTTAATAAACCGGGTTGTTCCTTGATGAAAAAGGGCTGAAATGTGGTTGAAAGATGATTAGTAACAATTTTCTCAATCATTTTTGAAAAAGCGCTGAGAATTGAAATTGATCGATAAGATTCGACATTTGATTTATTACCAGATTTAAAAATTAGAGCATGTTACTTTTGTCCTTGTTTCAGGAAAGATACCAGTGGATAATAATTTGTTAGAAATAATAAATAGCGGTAGACCTTATCCACATTAAGCTCAGACAAAGTTTTGAGGTATTTGTTTTTGTCAAAAGAACTTATTGCAAGTTAGAAAATTGATTATTTTATAAATAAAGCAAGGATTAACTGAAAAAATGTATACATTTTAAAGTTATTATATACAACATATATCCAATTAAATTTACTGTTGTAATATCAAGTATTTTAATAGCTTCGTAATAATTGGAATAAAATGTACAATTATTTTCTGTATTCTAGTACTCACTCTTGAAAGAAAAAAAGTATTTCAACCAATGTACTTTGTTCAGCCATTAAACACAATTTAAACATAGGATTAATGTTCCAATAACAGAACAGTTTGGAAATTGTAAAAGTACACAAACTTTTAATAACCGAAATGTAAATTCGTTTACATTATGTTTATTAAAATGAATGCAAAACATATAAATGAGTTGTAATTTGAATCTAATATGAGCATACAAATTGTAATTTGATTTCAGTTCCTTCATCTCAATTCATGGCTTTTGCTTATAGTTGCACTTTCAAATCCCATTTCTATTAATGTAATATTAAACCTCAATATTTTCATTTAGTACATAAAGATTATTGTAATTAATAGCGTATAAAATGTACAAAACTGATCTTAAAGAAGAAAAAAAGTGTTTAATTGAACATTCCAATTGAGAAATAATTGCATCCCGGTGCCTAGTCAGTGTTTAAACATTCTTTAATTTCTTACTTGAACAAATCAAATTATTCCGTGCGGTATTTGACTATTCAAATTTTTATCAAATGAACAACGTCACGAATGAGTTTGAAGAGAGAATGCAGCGACAATGAGACATCGATAACGACTTCGGAAATCGATTTGCCGGGGCTATTCCTATCCTTCGCTCTTGCAATCCGATGATAATAAATGTTTTTCCCCTTTTTCTCGTGTAAAAAGAAACATTTCTAAACAAAATTAGAAAAAATAATAAATTGCAAAATAAAATGAAAGATCTTTTTTTTTTTAATTCATTTTTATTCTATTGTTTCTATTCCCTTTATTATAAGTCACAGGCATCCAGGCCATAATTTCATTTAAAACGCGAATTGCATTTATTCCTATGTATATACATCAGCGAAGTATTTTAATTAAATCTATTATAACATATGGCGTAATTTATGCTAGTATTTCATCTCACATTTTTTTCTTAGCCTCGGGGGCTGTTATTGGTACGCTTGGCTAAAGTTATGACGACCGAGTCAATTTAATTTACGTTAATTCGTGTAACATACCAAATTACACGATCAAAAGTGCCTTCGTTCACCTTATCGTCGACTAAAATGGTGTCGTACAACTATTGAATTCTTTGGCAAAACTTTCAATGGAGAAAAAAAAGCGATAATAATAACAGGAAGAAGAAGAAGCACGAAAAAGGATGAAGAATGATTCCATTTCAGTATTTTTAAAAATGTAGCAGATCAATTTACTTTGTGATAATGTGGCCTGTAGAATCGACTATCAATCAGTGTTTCCCTAATGGAACATCATTACGGAAATCTATTGTATAAAGAATTGTTAATTGGTTAATTAAATGGTAACGATATACTTTATTAAACTTCAAATTTTACAGTCTCTAATGGAATACATTTTTTAACAATTTTCTAAAGAACAAATAAATGATATTAAATTGATTTGAATTTCTTTCGGTAAATAGAATATTAATGTTTTCTTTTATCATCTTTAAACACTAGAAAGAGGACTGCATTTACGTACATTGTTATTCTTTGGTTTTTGTTTTATACCCCTTTTAAGGAGAAATTTCAGATACGAATCCGAAGGCATAATGTTAATTAATTTCAAGTTTTAACTTATGACTGAATCACACACATTTTTCAAGATTATTTTTACAAATAGAAAAATCATATTGAACAAGTTTCTAGTATTGTCTACGAGACATACTCGTAATTTATTGTGCACGGTATGAACACTTTTTTTGAAAAGAATACGTTAAAGTTGTATGACAAAAACATCATTGAAATGAGATTTTATCACAAAATGAAAAAAAATTAAATGTTACAGTTTTTATTAAAATTACATTTTTTAACATCTTTTCATAAGACTAAAGTACATGTTAACCCCTGTGAATTGAGCACGTAGATGTCAACAAAAAATAAAATTGTCCGCAGTTTTCATAACACTCAAAAAATCTCGAGTTCTCTAAAGAGTTCTACAATAGTCCCGATGTTTTAAGAAAAATACTCACAAAATCAGAAAGAACATTTTTTTCTAAAGTTCCTCTATAAAAATGTATACGTTTTATCAAATAAATAAAAAAATTAAATTTAGTTGAAGAATAAAATTATTCAAAGATAGTGAGAAAATCATAAAGATCATATTGAAACATCTAAAGTTGAATGACAAGGATCAAAAATGCGTAACATAATATTAAAATATAAGAAGCTTTTAATGTTAAATCTTATTCCAAGCTTTCTAGACATCTTAACTTTGTAAAATATTGTGCACTTTCTGCAAGAAAATAAAAAAACATATTAATTGATTTAGTATATTTTCTTATTTATTTATTCGCCTGAATAAGTATACCATTTTATATAAAAATAAAAGTTTATTAAAAACACAAAATTATTAATCACTTTTTTTGCGTGAAAACAAGCTCATATTACCAAAGTCGTATTATTATTAGAATCACTGAGAAGGCAATTAAAAACAACTAATAACTTACGCTGAGAAACAAGAAGAAGTTCTTATAATTGTAATCAATACAATGCTAATGTCACATCCTGGTTAAAACTCAAAAAAATGTATACAAATTTGTATTCTTTTACAATAAAAAATATTATACTTTTTTTGTGCTCTTAAAATGTAGTGCTCTCTTTAACTCTGCAAAAGTGTCCGTATTATACATATCAGATAATGCTAATATTGGTACTTAAGTGTACATTTTACTAACATTTAGGCATTAAACTTTGGAGATATTGAAAATAACATCGTATCGTACAGATATTACGTTCAGAAAAATAATACTGCTTATCTTAATTTTGTATGACTTATAAATATTTGTAAATATCGTATATGAAAACAAACTATACTTCTAAACTTTATATATATATATATATATATATATCTGTAAAAATATCTATTCAATGCAAGTCCTTAGAAAAAAAACAAAATGTCAAAAATTCTCGATTTTTGTTGAAATAGATTTTCAAAACAAAATTTAACCGATCGAAATGACAAAATAATAAAAATGTTAAATTTATCATTTTATTTCCGTCTATTTTGTATCTCCGGCAAGTGTTCACTCTTTGTTTTATTTGTTCACCATAACTTTTTGCCATCATATTAGTTTTTAATTAACTTTAATATGATTTATAAAATTGTATACAAACTTACATTTGGGAATCCATTTGTTTGAGATTCATTGATTTGAAATTCTGCCAAATATTATGAAAAATGGTATATTTTCGAATATAACGTATTTATGTTTAATGTTTTATTGAAAATTTACAATTGAATCACATGAACTTCAACAAAACATAAATTGCTCGAAATAGATATTACATAATATCAAACCTGTATGCTCAAACGAAGCAATGTAAATTGTAATTAATTAGATAGTATAAGCCTTAGAGTCAATCTACGTAAAATCTAACTAATTTTAACGTATATTGCTTCATTTGTGAGGACATTTTAACGTTCAATGTACGTTAAAACTAATTAAATTTGCCTGCTTTATAGGTCGAGCTGTTTGACTTTTGTTAAAGAATGTTATTGTCCGCATACACATAACAGTTTCCAAATACAAAAGGCCACTAACAATTAAAATTATTTATTCATTTAGGCAGTTAATTGTAATTTGCTAATAGTTTACTAGTTTAATCATTTTCACCCTAGAGTTTAATTAATATACAATATTACAATTAATATACACAAAATAAATGAAGACGAATCACGAAAAACTATTTTGTACAAATAGCTTTGTCATTAAAGCAAATCTTGAATAAAATTATTATTTTTATTAATGCTATCAATAAATACATCAAATAAGAAATACATTGTGGAGGTTTTTTTTAGATTGTTGATTAACTCTTGATAAATAATGTTGAATATTAAATTTATCAAATGGAAATTGGCTGTGAACCATATTTTAAAAAGATAAAGTAAATAATTGAGATGGTAATCAGGAATTATGATCTAGATTTGTTCAAAACGAATGCTGATGTTTGAGTAGGAATTAGGAGCAGAACAAGTGGTATTGATTGCCAGTGTGTGTATCATGGCTTGTTATGAGTATGAAGTTGAATTCGTAGGTGTAGGAAACGAGCGAATGGCAGGAAAAAATCAGGTTCGCTGTCCCGTAGGACGGCGAACATGCTGCCCGGGTTCGGTAGCAACGAGGGTCCACTGTCAGTGGCGGCGAAGCCATCCTCTCCTTCGAGTTCGTCATCAGCTTCCGGTCGCAGTGAGGAGCCACTCAACTACGGCGGCTTGTCAACAAATGACCTCCAAACTCAATCCCAGCAGGACGACAGCGGCCCAGAAGAGAGTCCTGTGTACATTCTGACCTCGGCCAAAGGCGATCGTAGCTACAAACTTCGAGATTCCAGGCAATTACATTATTTTACACTAAAATACAATTAGATATCATTTTTATAATTATGTATTTTAATATTACAGTCAATGACAAGTTATAAACAGAAATTACAAAATCAAAAACTCACCAAAAAAACTTGATTCAAATTAATTTACAATTTTATTTAAGTTTTAAAAATATCAAGAGACACGGTAGTTTTCCCGGCCAAGTAAAAAAAAAAAGTCGTAAAGCTACCATGTCTTCTTATTGGAAACAAACAAATGCTGTTTTTTTTTTCCTTTGTAAAAAACGGGTTCTGAGTTATTTTTTGTGTTGTAACATAAACATTCGGATTGCCATTTTTCGGCTGAGAAAATTAAAAAACATTGAAAATCCGTGAATTTGTTACCGAGATATTGACGTTCAAAAATTGTAATAGTTTTTCTGAATCTTTTACCAAAATTTGTAAAAGATGCAGTTTTTCAAATTTCTCATTTGCCCGATGATATAATTAAAAGCACTTTATATTTGTTGCATTCAAAAGTATAGTAGTAAACATAGTCTGAAATCTTATTAATATTTCAAATACATTTTTTAAACGTTAGAATATAGAAATGGATAGAAAATTGGCTTCGTGCATGTATTTCCGCAAAGGAAATTGAAGATTTGTATGCTGCTAGGTCGAGTGCACTTGTTGGATTGGCTCATTAAAAAGTTGCCATGACTAATTTTAAATTCAATAATATTTTCTTTCCCGGTTTGATATCAGGGCAAAAAAACCGTCGGCTTCGATCGGTTTCTTGATTCTTGTTCCAAAGAAAAAGTTATTACAACTCCCGAAGAAAGTCACCTGTAAAAAATGATGATACTAGTTGATAATTATATAACGAAAAAAAAAACTAATAATAATAATAATAATAATAATAATAAATAAAACTCGCTAAATTTTGGAAGTGATCCCACAAAAGGTGTTTCTTATACGTTACAAACGTTAAAAAAGTCAAAGCGAGAGAGCACGTTGATGGTTTGACGTGCAGCGCCACCAAACGAATCAGTGTCAAATTCACGTGAACGTGCTCTCCAATTTGCATGATTTCCGCAACCATGCGCGTACTCTCAGCAATTTAAATGTCAGTGGCGCGTCGACAGACCAATAATCGTCACTTCAATTCTTTTTTTACTTAAATGTCCATTTAATTTTGCACGCCCATTTCATCAAAAACTGAAAAAGCATTAAACTAATTACAACTATGTTGAGCACCACTACACCCACACTCTGACTGGTGCGCGCGCATGCACACACAAGAGTGCAGTACGTCTTGTTTATGTTTATTCGAAAGGAGCGCTTTTAGCAGACAAGGTACACACATACGAATACGTGTGCTGTCATATTTTTGTATTAGTTAATTTACTATTTTGACAATTCGAAGCCGCTGACTCTTTTGATTAAAAAGCTTGATTAAAATCACAGATTTTCCGTAAATTCAAGTAACAATTTCAAATTCGTTTTAAGTTAATTAAATAAAACTTGGTATTCAATTTTGTCTTTCTTCCCTTTTTTTTTTTAAATTACAAAACAAAAAGTCAGCTCGACTTTGGACTTTAATTTTAATTTTATATAGCCCCACAACAGAACGAGCTTTGTTAAAAGTAACAATAACGTCATGTTTCTAATTATAAATACGTTACATTTATGCTAATCGTCTGACAATTTGCATGTCTTTCAAGTGCGAGTTTTTGCCACATTTCTCGTGACGCGACGAATTGTTGAATGCAAAAATTGACGAGACGAAATGTTGCACAGTAACGTTCTTGCCTGATGCAATTTCAGCCTCGTGTTGTTGAGATGTAAAAACTCTCGAGCGCGCAATCTGTTTGTACGCAAATTTGTAGGTTAGGGCATGAGATACTTTGACAGATCAGAGTGTGACGGCGGCACAGCTGATAGACGTTGATCGGAAATTTGATATGTGACCCTTGGCAAATTGTGTTGCAGAATAATAGAGATTGCGGGTGGTCGAGAAGTGTTCTCGCAAAGCCGGGGCAAAGTCGCGGCCAGAAAACCACGCTTTCTTGCGGCTTCAAACTCGTTCAGCAATGACGACAGCCAAACGGACAACAAATTGTCTGTGAAAAAGAATAACAAGTCGCCAAATAGACAAAGCGTTTGGGAATTGAGGAGTCGGTGAGTACATTTAGATTAGAATCATCATAAATGTCATTTTTAAATATCCTCTTACAGTAATAAGTAATTTAATTAAGTAGCAAATAACAAAAGTATAAATTGATTTATTTACTTTGTAAATCTTTGTATTATTGTAAAATGTTAGAAATAATTTATTCAGAAACATGATTAAGTAGAGTTTTAAAAGAACATAAAGCATGAGTTCGAATAAAAGATCATCTTATAATATTCGCATTTCAAACTTGAATATGTAGCTATTTCATACGATTTTCCGCATTCAGTTTGAATAGTAATTTAAACCTATTGCCTTGTGAACACTTTTAATGAATTCAAAAGATATTGTAAACAAGTAATTATTTAGTAATTCACCTTTCAGCATCTAAATAATTGTAAATAATTTGTTGTTGTTGTTTTTACTCATTTGAAAGAAAAATTCAACTCATTGACAAAAATAATAATACAAGTTGTGCAGATTGAAATGAAGGTACTCTTTTTCTTTTGTTACAGCTGTGGTGAAACAAGAAAACAGCGAGTAAACCGCGAAGTAACAGAGACGGTGTTTTCATCCGAGGTGCACTCGGTGCGCCGAAATCCAAGCAAGTCTATCTTAGACTACAATTCGCCCAAGAGCAATCGGACCAATCGAATCATCAACTATGATACGATTTTAAATAGCAATAATGTAGAATATAACGTACCAAAAAGTATTACCGACCTGGATTATGGGTTGCCAAAAAATTGCGTAGATTATCAGTCGAACCACACAACCCCGGCACGAAGCATGGCCATCGTCAGCGACGGCGAGGTCGTTGTCTTCGACGACATTGATGACAACTGGCAAAACTTGAGACTCGATTTGAACACGTCAAATACGAGTACGCAACTCATTAGCAGTGCTAATTTGGATCTAGAAAGTGACGAGCCTCACCGGGGAAGGATACCCCCAGAACCTCCTAGTTCAAGTGTTGGAAGCAGTCCGAGTCCTACTGCGACGACTACCTATCATCGAAATTCCACAGACTTTTTGAAGGTAACACAAAACATTTATTCTCAAATTATAATGCAGATATATTTCATGGATAATGAGACACAAATTGCATTTCTTGTTATTAAATTCCTCGTCATTTCAAATGATGGATGATAATTGTGCTTTTAATCATCCAATATCATCCTTTAAATTGTATTATTATTATTATTATTATTATTATTATTATTATTATTATTATTATTATTATTATTATTATTATTCCATTTAAATAACTACGGTCTCTGTTGTAGGTATGAATTACTAGAAAATGAAACCTTTGAACACATTGCTTTTAAGTGTCTTTATTTTAATTTTCAGCGAAAGCGTTTTTTTCTTTTTTTTCTTGTCTCTTAATTCTCAACACTAGTTCACCTAATAAAATATACAACTGCGTAAATATGCTTAATGCAATAATGTGTACGTACAAAGAACTTGAAAATGTATACAAACTTCTAGACTAAGCTGATTTTACTCGATTTCACTTGAGAAACCAAATATTATACAAGAGAATGATATTTTATTTATATAATTTATATCAATATAAATATCGATATTTTATTATATTGACTTCGGAAATTCGACTTTTTACTATGTAAATAAATTTTGGAGTTGTTCTTCTTCGCATAGAAGTCTTTCCGATTGCAATAATAATTTGCTTTATTGCCTTTAAACAGATTACGTTATTGATGTCGGAAATAAAACTGTTTATTCAATCTAAATCACACGTTCTTTTTTTATTTATTATTGAAAAGCAAATTTTAATAAGAACTACAGTTCAAGTTGGCATGAACTAAAATGTATCAGGAAATAACGAACTTAGAATCGAGTAATTGATACGAAAAATTGGCTACCCTGTGTGACGCAGCGACATACACGCATGCAAATGCATCACAATAAGAACTAATACACCTGCTCTTTAGAACACGTAACACTATACGCGAATGACCCTTGAATTGAAATATCAGATTACATTATAGGGTTGTATTCGTGTTCAATTTGCCGGCACATGAATGCACCCAGCAACACTGCCAAGTTTAATCTACTATATGATCTGTGCAATATATTTTCTTAATCAATTTTCACTTAGACAAACAAAAGACGCAACTTTGACAAAAAAATTAAATTTTGAATAACTAGTTATGACTTTTTATTACAACAACAAAAACTTTATTGTAAACTTTTCAAGTATTATTTTTATTTGCTTTTATATGAATAAAAACTTTGATGAAAAGAGTAGCAATAACAAGTTGAAAAACCATCTTATTAATATAATAAAACCAAGATATCGATCGACTGTTCAACCACAAGGCTCCTTGTCTTGTCATCGAGCCTTTTTATTATTTCCTCGACAAAGAATCTTTGAAACAATAACTTTGTATTGAGGAAAAAAAAAGTGTCGACAAAACGATAGTTTCGTGTGCAAAATATCCTTTACCCATTATCGATTAACTTTACTTAGAGGAACTCTTATAAAATAAGGAATGATTTAATGCCCGGCTTGCGTATTAATACAGCCCAACTGGAAACGAGAATAAATCGAATATCTGAATGTTCGAACTGACAAATAGAGTTTTCGAATCGTACAGCAATCATCAATTATTATTTTTTCTTTTTATTTTTCTTAAATTGAATGTAAGTTTTGTGATACTAATGAAAATATTTGTTTCAGGTTGTCACTCCAGCTAGCGACTGCGAAGTGGACTCCCCCACGTCTGAACATAATCACAAAGTAACCCGGGTGATCGGTGAATTACCGATCGCTCAATACTCCGAGAGTCCGCGGCGTTATGGCATTCGCGAAAACTCACGACTACCAAGTTTGCTTTCGTCACCATCCATGTATATG
>JABFPM010001820.1:0-18583 GCA_022817325.1 Idris sp. 1 HC-2018
TTGTAGCACAGTATTATTCTGGCATGGTAAAAGATGCAAAATTCGGAATTGGTGGGGTAAAAACTTACAATCATTTTCTATAAGGCTATGTCGAGCTCAGTTTTAAATAGTTTCAAAAAATAGGACACGCGTTGGAAGTTGGAATGAGGTTCATTTTGAATTGGGAAACTGAGAGTAAAAATGAAAAAACAGTGGTTTTGTAATATTGTAAAGTTTGTAGTTAATTTTGGAGTGATAGTATATTTATATTGGATTTGAAAGTTTGTCTTCATTTCAATTATTTAGAATATAGAAATTTTCTATAATTCGTTTTATGATAATAACTTTTTCTTCTAATTTTTATTATTATAATTATTGTTAATTTTTTAGGTTATCTTTTTCTCGAATATATCGATAGCAAGAAGGAGACCGAATGTGAAGTAACAAACTCTACAACGTCCAATTATTTAAGTATCGCCTCCCTTTAGAATCACTTTTTTGGAGCTACCATTTCCTTCATTACAAGTTTGTGAATTTTTCCAAAATGTCCATCTTTCAAAATTTTGTCTAAAGTCGAATCGGATATTTCAGCCATCTACTTAGTAAGATCATCCAATTTTTTCTTTTGTTCATCGATATTCTTTTTTAATCGATTTTTTACTTTCTCAACGTAGCAAAGTTTTTTCTTTAGTTCTTGTATTGATTCTTTCTGCGTTTGAGATAAATTACAGAACTCACCAATTCTTATCCGTTTACTTGGATTTATATTACTACTGATCATCTTGCGTTTTAATTTTCTTTGTAATACAAATTTCAATTCATGGCATAATTTACACTGATTTGAATATATATTTTCACTTAATATCAAACAACACTGTGTATGGCGTAATACGTTGCCATTTTCCAGAACAGCTACATTTGTTGACACTGTATTTAACCGTTTAATGGTACGAGGTCGCCCCTCCAGTTTTCAGACTGGCCGCCATATTGCTTGCGCGACAAAGACAACGTGATATAGAAAGAGATATTTCAGGGCCGTATTACGAAATCTGCAAACCGAAATTCTATATTTTAAAAATAAATAAAACAACTTAATTCTGTTCCATATACATACATATATAATTATGAATACTATATTTTCAGTTTATATAATAATTTGTAAAAAAATACATGTATAATTAATTTAAAAAAAATATATATATATAATAATATTAATAAAATAATAATTTTGTTTCATTTTTTTAAGGAAAATTGATAGATCAGGTGGAATAAAATTGTAAAAACTTCAGTCATAAACTTTTAATAGAATTGAGATCACATTATAATATTCAAATTTTATGTGATAAAATATAACATTATATTACTTACGAAAATAAAATTGAAAATCATAACACTTATAAGCCTAACTGAATAAGTATTTAATTCACTAACAACTAAGATAATTTTTTGGTTAATTCTTTGGCTGCTTGCTTCTCGTATCTTTTTCTCCTACGTCTTTCTTTACTTACTTGTTGAGAAACATTATCAATAATTTCTGAGCTAAAATTAGCATTATTATGGTATGCAAAAAAACAACCAAATTTACACAAAGGCAGTTTACACTTGTTACACATGAACGTTGTTCTAACTGGATTGTCACTTGAATTTTTTCGTTCATAAACAGAACAATAAGCACACATTTTAGGAGTACACCTAATTAATTCATGTGGGCCATCACATTGCTTTTCAAGTACAGGAATTTTTCTACAAGTAAAATCATCAATTAATTGTTTTGCTAGCTCAATCTGATAATGTAATAGTGTAACATTAGCATCTTTGTATTGTGGACGATTCGTTTGACTATATAAAATAAAACTATTGAAAATTGCAGCATTAATAGCAAACGAAAACAGATATTTCCACCATTTACGATGTTTGTGAGACACGTCATAAAATGTTCTTCTTTGGTCAAATAAATCCACACCTCCCATATATTGATTATAATTTTTGATTGCAATTGGACATTTAATTTCTACCGTTGAACTTCCTCGACCTTTACCTTCTTTTCTTTTAACCGTAAATTCTTATTTTCCATAATTATTTGTAGATACTACGTTTACTGGTTTATTATCCATCCATGTAGTTACTGTTATTTGTCCATTTTGCACTGATTTTGATTCTCTTCGTTTCAGTTTAGAGTTATTTGAAAGTAAAAGTTCTTTAGGGAAAAACTTTCTATTAGTTCTAATTGTACCACAAGCGTACGTGTTATTTTCTAACAATATTTGCATAATTTTAATTGAGGTGAAAAAGTTGTCAAAATACACATGGTGATTTTTATTGAGAAATGGATCACACATCTGTAAAACGACTTGTTCCCCTAAAAGCAAATCTTGCCTCTTTGGCTCTTTTTTCCCTAAATATATGCTTGCATTTAGTAAATAACCCGTCGAACTTTCGCACAAGCACCAGGTTTTAATACCCCAAGGGTTCGGTTTATCTTTCATGTATTGTTTTAAGTGAGACCTGCCAGTAAATTTTATCATGGCTTCATCTACTGATAGTTCACGATTGGGATTATAATAATCTTTAAATTTAGAAAAAATGTTTAAGACAGGCCGGACTTTAAACAATGGATCATAATTGGTGTCACTTTCAGCAGGAGTTTTTTCATTATCGCTGATATGCAAATACTGCTCTAATTTCTTGAATCTTTCGTAAGTAAATGCTTTTTTGATAAGCGGAAACTTTACATTATCATCGTTGAAATACATTTCTAATGAAGGACATTTATAGATTCCCATAAGTAATAAAATACCAATGTATGCTCTTAATTCTCGAGAGTTCGTTGGATGCCAGTGATTGTCGACTTTATTATTTTCGGTTTGTTTTAACTGAGCATATTTATTTGTTTCTGTCACAATAGTTTCATAAATATCTTGACCAAAGAAGAGTTCGAAATATTGTAGTTCCTAACTTCCGACTTCCAGATTATGGTTGGGACCAATCTTCTCAAAACAGTTTATGGTTATATCTTTACAATCTTCACTAAAGACAGAATTTGCACTCATTTTTGTGTGGCTATCGTCTTCACAGCTTCCATTTTTTTGCAAGTCCAATTCATCACCTGAGTCAAATGGACAATCAGACATATCAGTGCATTCATTTTGTTCGTAGTACTTGTTGTCTTCGGAATTATTATTTTTTACTATGTCTGAAAAAATTTGAAATTCTGAATAAATTTTTAAAGTTTGATTACAATATATGAAATAAATTGAATGATAATCAATAGTTCATAATATTATTAAAAATAATATTCATAATTATAATTTTCTTACTTGCTATAAAAATTATACTAACTTATTTTTGATGTTGTACTAATCTTGGTTTTCGAATTGTTCAAAATATCAGTGCGTGAATTATTTTTTGTATTAGAATTATCTTGCAGAATGTTTCTAGGTCTACCAGGTTTTTTTTGGTTCTTAATTCTTGATTATTCGAAACATCAGGATAATTATTGATGAGTTCCTGTTTAATAGCAACTGTAGCATTTGGTTTTCGAGTACCTACAATATTGAGAAAGAAAGTTTTGTCAAACATTCTGTTAAATTAAATTTTTATATTACTCAAAAGCGTTCCGGTAATTTTTTGTCATATACACTAACAAATTATTTAAACAACATTTCATAATACTAACTTTTCTTTGGTTTTGAATTATTTTTGGTTTTCACATCGTTTGATACTTGAATAGTCTGAATTTTGTTCTCATTTGTTATAACTTCTTTCAATATTTTTCTTGGCCTACCTGGTCTTTTTTTAATTTTGACATCTTCCGTTCCAAAACTATTATGATTATCTTTATATAAAAAATATTTCATTAGAATTCATTGTTATGTTTCTTATATTATTAATAGTTTCTTAAATATTTTTTATTACCTGAGACTTCCTTTGAAATATCATCATTCTTCTTGTTTGCATTTGCACTTTTACTTTTTTTTGGCACTTTTTCCATAATTAATAGATGAACTTGATTTCAGACAATAAATTTGTTGCATTAATAATATATTAAACTTATTTTATTACATTTTTTATTAGTACGTAAAATTATTAAACAAAAATCTCTGGATAGCACACTCTGTTTACATTCACATAACCTAACTTGTCAATGCGCCTTTGCGCCCTTACGAATTTCGATAGCGTCGACAGTGGCCGCACGCGACCAACTCACTAACACAACGCTAATTTAACCAACACATTGGAACGAGACATTCTGATTGGTGCACAATTCACAGACAAATTTTCGTGACGATTCGTGACGCCGCACCACTAAACGGTTAATTTTTTTTCAGGTTTAAAATTTTAAATAATTTGTATTTTTGGCAAGCAAGGCATTCTGGTGAAAATGTCTAAGAAAAACCCTATCAGGCTCTGGATTAAAATACCCCGTGGAATCCTAGCAAGGTTGACATGATTTGACAGAAACATGTTAAATCTATTAAAAATCTTCAGAAAATATTTAAAATGTATATTAATTGAAAATAAAGTAATCTTGACAAAAAAAAATCCCTAAGGAAATGATACTTATTTTTGAGTATAAAATTATGATCTATGAATCTTGAACTATTAGTTTACAAGTGATTGACAAATAATCATACTAATTTGGACTTGTGTTATTGCTCTTATAGGAAATTTTTTCGTTAAGATAAATTCATTTTCAATTAATATACATTTTAATTATAATATCGGAATATTTCTAATAGATATAAGACACCAGGGTCAAATCATTGCAACCTTGCTAGAATCCTATAGGGTTCTTTTCATTTGGACCTGGCAGGGTTTTACTGAGGCATCCTCACTGGAATCTTAAAACGGAGCCTCACTCTCGGATGCGTTACATCCCCTATAAGGCGCCAGTCAGTTTCTCCAATTAAGCCCCAGATTCATCTCATAAGGCCCTAACCAATGCTCATTTTCAATTTTACTTGGGTTCTTTGAGAGACTTCCAAGTTTCCAATTGTTGTACTTGTATTTACTACTAACTGCTACGATTAAAGTGGAAATTCTATTCTGCGGTCTGACCTGTGAATTGCTCAATATTTTGTCATGTTATATAAACAATTATTTCCATTTAAATATTATTATAAATAAACAAATAATAAAACACATAATATTCTTATGTTAAAAGTTACATTATAAATACGATGAATTTATTCACAAAAATAGTTTTGGTTAGACAGTTGTATTCACAACACGTTTTAATAAATTCAATTAAGGGATCATTCATAAAATACGTTCATTTTGGGAGGAGGGGGTCTTGAAGTTGTGATAAAGCATACTTTCACTATGTAAAAAAGGCGAAAAAAGCATGACGAAGGAGGGAGAAGGGTCAAAGTTTTCGCAATTTTAGCGAACGTATTTCATGCATGATCCCTTAAACATTATCTTTCTCGGCATTCATTTTACCTGCTTAACATGTCAAAACATTACTATTTTGATAACATTATTAACAGTAATTATTTATACTTCATATCCTGTCGAATTTTTTAAATAATTCACTTTGAAAATAAGCATTCTCCTATGTTTCAAGATAAGAGAATGTCATTTTTATTGAACAGGATATGTGGATAAAAAAATTACTGTTAATTTTTTTTTTTTTACTGATCACATTTGTTGATTGACAAATCAGTGCCGGCACCGTAAAACAAGGTGCTGAAGCACCGTGTTTTATAATGATACAGAAGCACAGTAAAACAACATGATATTTCATAGTTATTAACCGGGTACAGGCACTGAAATTCAGCATTTATGGTAAGCACTGATTTTTAACGCACTCTGTCATCGAAAAACACAGAGATCACATTTTTCGTCGCTGTATTTAACGGTGATTACTATTTTCCGTGTTATCAAAATAGTAATGTTTTGACAAAATATTAAGCAACTCACAGGTCAAAGCTGGAATGGATTTTTCACCTTAACTTGCATAATTTCAATTTCTTATATTTTTGTAACTTTTATATTTTTATAAAAATATTAAAATAACTTTTTTATTTTTATAAAATTTTTATAGAATTTCATTTTATATCAAATCTATTTAGTCCATTAGTTTTCAATATTTTTACTTGAAAATGTGTATGCATATGTAAAACTACATTATCCATAAGATAGCGAGAGTATTTCGTCAAAAGAAATGTATGTTGACATATGGTCATTTCATTTTCTATGTCAATATATTAAAACGACTGAAAAATCATCTTAGTCTCCTTTTGTATTATTCGTCACCCTTTACATTTTCATTAGGTCAAATTTTATTGTGTATTTAAGAAGTCAAGTTCTACAGTTTTGATTTTTTACTGCTACAATAAAAAATTTATGTAAAATTTTTTTTGATAGTATATTTAAAGATGTCACCCATTTTTTAAGGTTTTCTGTGCATTTGGGAAGTTAAAAATAAATAAAAATGGTGTACCTTCAGCCAGAAATTGTTCAGTTTGTTATACAGCTAAAATAAAAATATCGGTAGAATTGCTCAAATACAAAATACATTAATGTAATGTTTGTACTTTGTTTGTCTTTTTTCTCTTAATTTTCATGCATTATTATCCAATTTCAAACTGGGTGCCAAATTTGAAGTCTGCAGCTAGTCGGGAAGTCAGTTTAAATTTGATTTCAAAATTCCACCCGAACAGACGTACACGAAGGCAAATTAACACTAGAACGGTCGGGTTTCGTGCCTACTTAGAACGGCCAAAGCCGTCAATTTGACGGCTCGATTATTTTTTAGTTTTTATTCAAATAAAATTACTTTTTATATCATTTTTGTTAATTATAATTGCAGAACAATATTGTCTAAGAATGAAAATGGTTAATGAAATAGAAAATAAATAATTGTTTTTATTTATTAAGGGGGAACAACATTGTGATTTCTTAAGAATGAAGGCTATTTTTATGATTTTTTTTCTCCAGCTGTAATCAAGATTAAAGTGTGACATTTTCACAAGTTAAAATAGATGATATAACGTTCTTGACAATAATTTTTTAACACAAAATTCTAATTCTTAACCAATTATAGGTGGTGCGCGTTCCATTTTTGCGCGCGGCGGAGGGATTGATGGCCATGCGGCTAAGGGTTGCTGGAATCATCTAAAATCAAAATTTCAAAACTTACTTAAAGTATATCTCAATAGTTTCCGTCATCTATAGGAGATTTTTGATCTAAACGTTTTACCTAAAATGGTGACACTTTGAAAAAAAAACCCTAAAATCGATCTTTTTTTTGTTTTATTTATTTATAAAAAAAAACTATGAAAGATAAAATTATTTTTATATACATATTGTACAAATTTGAAGTCATTTGATTAAAAATTGAGCTCTGCAGGTGCACGACCAGTAAAGAAATATCGTTTCGAGAAAAACGATTTTAAACATAAGAGTGGCCGGTGCGATAGGCGTGCGCCGCAGCACAAAAAGTGCTGTCATTCTTTAACTATTACAAATTTCGGGATAATATTTTAATACATTATTTTACCCGTGTTTTTCTATCGAAAAATGCAATAACAATTTTTTTGTCGTCACAGTGTTGTTCCTCCTTAATACATATATTTAATTAATACTTACATATTAATTAGTCTGTAATTTTACAGAAGAATAAAATTATTTAACAGCCTTTAATTAAAAACTTGATTTTATAAATAATCAACTAATTATTTTAATGATTTTAATTAGTTATAAACTAAGTTAAAAAGTGAGTCTTTTCCTTCGCAAGCATTGTTGTATGAAAACAAAGAGACCGAATTTTTATTTTCGCGCCGATTCAGAATGTTTTTTTGATTAATTGAACCTCCGGATTCTAAAAGGGGACTTACGCTCGAAAGTGAAAGTTTTGGCAAAAATGTTAGTTGACACGATACGTAAATTTTGAATTATAATGTTAATAAAACGACAGTGCAGATAGTATAAGTGTAAGCGAGAAATTTGTTCCTTATGATCTAAAGAAAATTTATGCCGAATATGAACAATTTCTGTATTGTAGTATTAAAAATATAATCGTTTATTCATTGTCAACACAATTTTTCAAAACGACGGCCGGCGATGACAGATGCGTGACACAATAAGTTTTATATTGTTAATACTACAATACAAAAATTATTCATATTTAATATTAATTTTCTTTAGATCATAAGGAACAAATTCCTCGCTTACACTTATACTGTCTGAACTATTGTTTTAATAGTATTTTAATCCAAACCTTATGTATCGTGTCAACTAACATTTTTGCCAAAACTTTCACTCTCGAGCGTAAGTCCTCTTTTAGAATCCGGAGGTTCAATTATAACAATTAAATATACGATTCAGCCCTACATTATTATTCAACTGCTCTCAATGTCATTAAAAACTCAGCTTAATTTATTGTTTGAAAACTTTGAATTAATCAATGCACATCGTTTTTGAGATTGTTTCCACCAATTTGAGGTAGCAGGCGTTTAGGTCATATAAAAAATTTAAAGTATAAATCTTTTAAAGTATTTTAAAATTACTGAAATATCTGAAATAATGAAAAAAGCATAAACTTAATAGACTTCAGTATTTCTAGAATACGCATTGAAAACTCTTAAAATGATTTCAAGTTTGAAGTTTTATGTATATTCAAATAATCAGTGAGCAACTCCTTGGAGTTTTTTCTAATTTAGAAATTTGTTTTCAATGTATAATATTTTGATTATTGTCTGTATTTACATAATATTTTATTATTATGTTATTATATAATTAATGCTAAAAATTTAATTTACAAAATTTGATCCAAATTGAATCCCAACTCTTATGCTGGATCGATATCTAATCAATATAAAGATTTTGATAAAAATGTGTATATTGCTTTGATGCAGATTCAACATTATTGGTTCATTAGGAAATAATTAAATTTTATGAATTATTATCAAAAGACACATTTTTTTCTACTATTATAAAATTTTATCGTCAAGTTGTACTTATAGCAAAAAGCTGTATCTTAAATACTGTAAATATTTAACAATTTTTAAATCAACATTTTTTGTTTTAATAACTTAAAACAAAATATTGAGCGAGAGCTGTAAAAGTTATGATTGTAATTACTTTATTAATAAAACAAATAAGACCGAACGACCCTTACTGTGTACGTTTTTCAATTACTGTATATACAATATTCGACAAGCGTTCTAAATTGTTAAGCAATTAACTTATTATAATTTTAACAAAAAAAAAACAAAACAAAACAAAAACAATACCTTGTCATTAATGAAACTAATACAACAACATGCTATAAATTTCGTTACAGATTATTCCACGATGGACTTTCAAATGAACCTAATGAATACTGATATGCTCTGCACGAATTACCAAGACGACGAAGACGGAGTGCAAAGGCCATGTTACTACTGTCCCAAATGCATGCATGGCTTTAGTTTAAAACGAAACCGCAATCGCCACTTGAAGTACGAGTGCGGCCTCGCGCCAATGTTCAAATGTCCCTACTGCGACCTCCGTAGTAAACAAACATCCAATGTCCGGTCTCATGTCAAGTCACAGCATGCCGGGCAACGTGTTTATGTTGTTTATCTTAAATACTGATTATTTAATTTATTACCATGAACAAATTTTTATATATAAATCCTGTTATTTTGCAAATCTATTTTTGAGACAATAAACGTACAAGTCATGATCATAATTGTTTCACTTTTTTACAATGCTCATTTTTTGTTGCATTAACGTCAATTTCAAAGTGGAACTGTAAATAGAACAAAAATCTTGACGTTAGTGCAGTGAAACGTGACTGTTCCCTTTTTTTATTTTTGGCTGAATTGATTTTAACATGTACGTGTTTTTCTCCCCTTTTTTTACTTTAATTATTTTCTTGCACTTTTAGCGTCTGAGTGATTAATACCAATTAACAAACGATGTGATTCCTAATTAATAAGAGCAACATCCCCGGCTTTCTAGTTCAGCACTTGAAAATTCTAATTGATTTTGACGCACCAACACATTCGAGTGTGAATTTGACAAAAAACAAACAATTTTCAAATTTCTGTTTCAGATTCAGCGATCATTGGTCTTAATTTTCCAAATCCAATTGTCGCAAAGTTTGAAGTTAATAACGGACCGTACATCGCAAGGCCGCCGAATCCGAAAGCACGCTTCATCTGTCCAAAGTGCCTTCATGGTTTTACGTTAAAGAGCAATAGGAATCGCCACTTGAAGTATGAGTGCGGATTTGAGCCAAGATTTAAGTGTCCTTATTGCGATCTGAAAAGCAAGCAAACGTCACAGATTTACAGTCATATACGTAAAAAGCATCCAGAAGAGAGAGTTTATTTCATCGACGTTATAAAGCTCAAAATTGAATAGAAGTGCACATTAAAGATAGTTTAAGAGTAATAATTATAATTCGGGTTATGTTTTCCTTTTTGTTAATAAAAGAAAAACAACTATTTAAACATAAAAGAGTGTTTCAAAAAGGCTATGAGCAATGATGACCAATATTTTTTCGTCGTTTGTAAGACTTGAAACAAAAAAAAGCAAATATGGTGTTTTAACAAATAATCCAATTATAGTGCCGACGAAATTAACGTAGGCGATTATTTGTGAACTTTTTAATATCATAGAAAGGTGTTTCTTTTTTTCAATCTAACCAAAAATATATTAAATTTCATCGCTTGTACATAACACCATAATCGAGTTTGATAGAATGCTTATTCATTCAAAATTCTATATATATTATGAGAAAATTGTAGTCTTTTTAATTATTATGAGCCGCGATCAAAAACAAAGTGTTTTCAATGGCATCGTCGTAAACAATTATTTATAGAAAACAGTGTTGATGAAATAATTTAGTTTTATTAGAGCTTTATTGTTTTGTGTAAATATTTTATTTAAACAAAAAATTACCAAGAGTTAGGGATACAAAATAATTTGTATTATGAAGTATTTAGTAGTGAAGACAAAAAATTAATGTAAGAATAAGTTCAACTAACAAAAGGGAATACGCTGCAAAGAAAAAAAGAATAAGAAAAATTCTTTATATGCAAGACATTTATTTCAGAAAAGCCTGTGAATTAGTATTTTAATGTAAAGGCGCTAACAAGCTATGGGTCAGGGAAACGTGCCATTTTTATTGGATTAAGTGGATTGTCAAATCTGGCAATTGCTACTATTTGTTATTTAAAATAATTAAACACAGCTCGGTGATGCTTCAAACAAACAAAAATTCGAAAACTTTAGCTAAATCGTCTTCCACTTGAGCGCAATATTTTTACCAGGTTTCACAAACAAAATTTTAAGAATTAAATTATCAAGATCTGAAATTATTATGACCAAATGATTTCCATGCTTAAAGTCAACTAATCAAGCCATTATAACTACGTTTGTTAAAGAATTAACATAATTATATTGTAACCGATGAAACATGTGTTGCGATAACAAATAAAGTTTTTAAAAATGATTCGCCGCCCGCGTAGTTAATCATTTGACTCCCACAAGAGTTTTACAATTGTAAAAACAAATTTGTTAGTTGTTTAATATTAATGCCTACATCCTTTATTCGTCAAACTTTAAATGTGATCATTTGTGTCACATTTTTCAAAGTCAAAACTAACCAGACTGAAATTTGTGTTTGCAGATCGCAACTACTATCCCGGTTACCAAGAGGATTTCAAATACAGCAGCTCCCTTTACTACACTTCAGAAAAAGGACAAATCCTGCAGCTGTACGTGTGTGTGAAATGTGGAAACAAGTACAACGCAAAAAAGTCCCTGAGACGACACCTGCATTATGAATGCGGTATTGCACCAAAGTTCAGGTGTCCTTATTGCGACTCTCTTGGCAAACAGAAAGCCCACGTGAAAGAACACATCAGGCGCAAGCACAAGAACAAAAATATTTATGTGATCGACATGAGTAATTAATTACTTTACCATGTAATTATTTTACTTAACCATGTACATTCTCTCTTTGTATAAACCAGTACACGTCCCAATAAATGTATTTAACTAGTCAAATTTTGGTCGTGGTTATTTGAAGGCTTATTTTGTAATTCTTCAAAAACTAACGAAATCTCGGGCCCGACATTACTAACAGTTCGATTTTCGTTTTTAGATGACGCGGTGACAAGTGCAGCTGAGGAACAACAGAGTTGTTGATAAGTCTTTTAAGTAAATGTGTAAATAGAGATTTGAGAAAATAAAAAGAAATAAATCAAAGTGAGAGCGAGTGTGCAAATTAAATGAAACTCGTGCATTTACTGACAATTAACTTTTGTTTTTGGTTCGCAGGGACGGTGCAGCGACGACGCAGTCAGTATCCAGTGGTGCCAATAAACAAGGAGCTCAGCAGACTGTCGTCATTGTGGCTCTCGAAGCAGAGTCAGGCCTTTCAATTCCGTTGCGAGCAGTGCGGCAAGGCCTACCAGCATCGAGCCACTTTGCTGCGACACACGCGTCACGAGTGTGGCAAAGAACCGCAATTCAAGTGTCCGTACTGTCCGCACCGCACCAAACAGCGGGGCAACCTGTATCAGCACATTAGAACAAATCATCCCGGAGAAACGATCTTCTTCAATCGCTCTTAGAACACAATTTTACATATACACACTTAGACGAGAACATTTATTCTTTCTTTTTAAATTTCCATTTTCATTAATTCTTCTTTTCAAAAAAAAAGCAACAACAAATGCCTTTATTATTGTTGTTGACACAATGCTGTAGCGTGACGAAGTCGTTTTATTTTATAGCCAATAAAGTAATTTTATAAAATAAGCGAGTTGAATTTGACGGAAGTTTGGGTGTTGAGAATTCATTTGCATCCCCTCCAAGCCGGTTCTTTTTATTTATTTATTTTTTTCAATTTAAGCTTTTGTGTTGTTTAAAATTAATATAACAAACGGTACATCCTGTTTGCAAAAGAAGGATGTTGTTATCCCCGAGTTGAAAGTGTCAGAATTTTTAATTGTCAGCATGCTGAGGATAATAATTGTGACAATTAGACTTGAGCATGGTGTCATTCTAATGAAATTGTTTTATTGATTGCAGGTATGGGTACGGTGGCTTGGTCGTCAAATTACCACAATTCGCGATCCATTCGATCGATGCACATAAATTATTCGCAGCAACCCAAAGAATACAGACGGCCCACTTGTGTCGACAAGAAGCCAGGATATTTCAAGTGCCCGAAGTGTGATAAAGGGTACCGTTGGCTGAGGAACATGAAAAATCATTTGAGGATTGAGTGCGGCAAAGAGCCAACTGAATGCTGTCCTTATTGTCCTCACAAAACTAAATACAAAAGTAGCCTGCAGAAGCATATTATGAGGATACACTTTGGATAGACTAGTGGACGTCGTTATGTTTTGAACAAATAATTGTCAAAGTGAAATTAACATGGCCACGTTAGATCTACTGAAAGTTTTGCTCATGAAAGTCTGTAGGAGCTAAATAATTTTTCGACAATCTTACATGGTATAATATATGTATTGAAACATGAATTCTCAGATGAGAAAATAGATATTAATTAAAAAATGGTGATTTTGATTTAATTGTGTTTAGTTGACAAATTGTATTTAAACTTAGCAGTATTTATTTTAATTGTAATGTGATCAAAACTTTCATTAGAGCCTGCTTATTTAAGTACATCAATAACGATAAAAAGAAACAAAAAACGAGTGTGTTGTTAGCCAGCAGAATAATATAAACGTCATATCCGATTGTTTTTGTTTAAGTGAAGCCCTTGTAAAAAGATTGTTAAATCTTGCAACAATTAAATAAGATTTAGACAACTTGGGTCTGGGTGTTGATTATTTTTCAACAAAACAGAGAATATGCATCCTTCAACACCGTTTTGTTAGTTGTGTGACATGCTTTTTGTTTGACCAAAAATAAAGACTATCTTTTTTATCTTCAATGGCAAGTGTCGACATGTTTGACTTCTTTTATTGACTTGTTTATTTTTTTTCTTTCAGGTGAAATTTACTCGTGCGACGTTTGCGGCAGGATATTTACGTGGCCGTCAAGTTTGAGGCTACACAAAAAAGTCGCTTGCGGCAAGATGCCCAACTTTTACTGCACCTTGTGCGAATATAAGACACACTTCAAAGGGAACCTAAAGAGGCACATGAACAGCGTCCACCGAATGGAAAATCGCGAACAACAAAATTCTTTATTTGTATATCCTTCTTAAACTGTCGGGGGACATTTTCTCGACAGACAGGACTTTGTTTTGAAATTTTGCAGCATTTGAAATGTTCTTATTCAAATTTTTCTTAAACCGCCTCAATCAAAGTTTAAGAAAATTTTTTATTATGAGAATTTCAAATTTTATTGTTAAAAACTTTTATTGCATAAAAGTTCAATGAGCATTATTTTGCGAGTTTTATTGTTCAGACAGCTTGTACAGTTCTTATTGATAAATTTCGCGTAATTTAACTATTAATTTTTTTAAAAGATTTCTTCGTATGTTTAAATTAATAATCTGCAAATAAGATATACTTCAACATTAAAAATTATAGAATAGCTTTGAAATATAAGAGTTAGATTTTGTGCAGAATATTATTATACAAAAGAATTGTAGACTTTCTTCCTGCCTTATAACTGATCCCTGTCAATCATTTTTCTATTTCAATCTTCTTATAGAATATATTTATTTTTTGCATGTTTCAGCCATCTTTATTAAATTTCATAGGTTCATTTAAAATAAATAAAAGTGTTTAAGAACTCACGAAGAAATCAACAAGTTTGTTAATTTAAACAAATGTATTATACAAAATAAAGATATGACAAAAAATGAAGGTGTACCTTGAAAATATTTAAAATTTTATTAAATTTGGAAATAAAGATTTTCAAAGGAACTGTTGTTTGGTCAAGCTCCTTTTCTGTGAACACGATACAAAACACAATACACGCATGACGCAATTATTATTATTATTATCATCGCAGAAATGACAAAAGGAGTCAGTGGCTCATTTCCTTTCATTTTTTCAGTTTCAAATGAATTTGTTTAATCAGGCCAAACGAGTCATGTATGTGTATTATTTGCATGGAATGAATGCACGTTGTCGTAAGTGTCGTACAGTTGTGCATTTGGCTGAAACAGTTGAGTCGAGGCTATTAATTTGACGTAGTTAAAAAAATGTTTGACGAGCGCGCAACGTTGGAAGTCGCCGTAACCCAGGTGTGTAGTGTCCGCTCGTTGTCACAGCACCACCTTCTACATAATTCGATGTGCGCTTTTTTGTTTGCAGACATACCGCTGTTCCCGATCGTCAAGCCGAGACTTCACGTGTGTCCGCGGTGTGGACAAATGTACTCCTGGGCTTCAAATCTGCGCAAGCACCTAAAGATGGGCTGTGGAATGATCACCTGTGAGACCCACTTCTCCTGCCAATACTGTCCTTACCGGTCCAGAATTGAGGCAAGCTTTCTGAAACATCTGCTGTCGGTACACAACATCAAGTAAAGTAAGACTCAATGATCAAAATGAAAGAGTATTTATCAGACCATGAAATTTGCTAGACAATTTGTTAACATAATTGAAGTTTTATTTTTATTCATAACAAAGAAAAAATATTTATAGATATGCAGTAAAGGAAAACAAAAGTTACATATAATTTAATTTAAGCAATTTTGAAAACATAGATTTATGTAATGACATGTTTACATAAAATTCTCCGTAAAAAGATTTTTTTAATTTAAACAAATTTAATACAATTATAAATATTCAATTGAAAATATTCTAAATATTGCTAGTTTATAAAAACAATAAATAAACCTGAAAAGCAAATGGCAATTCTCATTCTACAATTTTACGTGTTTATTTTAATTTTTCTTTGAATTTTATTGCGGTTATATTCGTAAATAGAAATAGCGTAAAAAACAAAAGTAATATTCAGTTGCAATCCTTGTAACTAAATCAAAAATTACATAATTACAGTTCCGTTTAGTGTGGAAACTAAAAAAGAAATAAAATTTAGTTTTGTTTCATATTGAAACTAAAGTTCACGATTTATTAAATTTTAATTTTCTTTTTATTTTGTAATGAATAACTCTGAATGATTGATTAAATTTAAAATTAATAATAATTTATTTAACTTTGTATTAAATAATAATGATATGAATAATTATATTTATGAAAAGCTTCATAAAACTTTTGGATTTTTTAGCAGATTATGCTTACAGCTATAAAACTTACAAATGTATATTTTGGTGAAGTATATAATTTTAACGAATATATATTACAAAAATGATAATATTAAAAAAAGTAAATTTAAAATTTAACACTGAATAACACTTAATAAGCAAATTTAAATTTAACTGAGAAAGAAATTTGTATTTACAAATATATGGAGAGAATTGAACTTGCTACCTCCTGAATGTTTAGCAAAAGCTTTATCACAATATTAGCGATATTAAATTTAATATTTTTTTAAAGAAAATATTGCTAATTATGCTTTTAAATTTTAAAATGTTGATGAATTTTATTTTTTAAATGCAACAACATTTTTCATCGTATTGATTTTATCATAAAAAACTTAATTTGAAGTAATAAGCCTTTTTCCCATACGATTTTCCCAAAAAGTAAAATTTCAATAGATCGAGCCCTAGGATAAATAAGGGATGAACTGGATAAAATTGTGTGGCTTTTAAAAGAAATTTATGTGGGAATAAAAAACAGGTCTAATTCGATCTAAATCACTTTACGAGTAAAAAAAGTATTAACAAATACGGTTTTTGCTAAAAAAAAAAGACTAAAAGTGTTTGGCCCTTTCTTCTGTCGACTCAAATGTTTATTTCGTCACTCAGCCAGTTAAAACAAAAGTTGTCAATACATCCTAATATTCATCATTATCACCTTTAAATCTTTTTTCGTCTGATTCATACAACTTGTTTATCAATTCTGAAGTAAAATGGTGATCTGCACCATTTTAAGTAATATTTTGTTAAATAATAAAGTATCCCTGAAAGTCAGCATCATACAATGATGATTTATTTTCATTATTCATCTCATTTATTGCGATTTCATTTTCAATTAAAATCTCTAAAATCTTGCAATCATCCATATAAAAATAAAGAGGTCCGTTACCATAATTGTTTTTAACGTTTACTTCAGCACCATTCAGACATAAAAACTCAATAATTTCTTTATTACCTGATTCACAAGTTCTGAGAAAGTTCATTCACTGCAGCTCCTTGTTCAATTAGTATATTTGATATTTCAGCATTAATAAAAATACGAGTCATATATGAAGTGGAATATCAACAGCAAAATTTTCGCGTTGATTTTTGTACCGTCTTTTAATAAAAAGTGACATTATTTAAACTGGTCGCAGGGGTGTGTTCCTCAGCTTCAATATTGATTTTGTTTGTTTGTTTTTTTTTGATTAACTTAAGCAGCTTCTCTAGATTCTTTTGAATCACTGCTGAATGAACTTTAGAATAAACAAATGTACGTGAAATACCTGTAGAAAAACAAAATTATAATTACGCACTGCAATTTATGCAATATATATAGGTCATAACAATATAGTTTTTATATTGGGATTTGAAGAAAACTTGAAATTTAAAGTAAAAATTATTGCTTTTTTTGTTATATGCCAGATTCAAACTATTAGATTACTAAAATAATACTTGTATTAAAGAAACCTATGTATGTTATAAAAATGATCAACAACTGTATATTAAATATATATATGTATATATAAATTGCAAACATGGTTGATAGTTTAGTAACGAAACCAATTAATTTTTCTCTGTACATCATTGTTAATTGATTCTATTAACATTAGCAATATAGAACTCAGATGTTCTATATCAACATCATCTAAATAAGACAACGTTTTGTTTAAAATAACATTTGGCATGTTAAAACCTATCAGATTTTTTTAATAATTTAACAACTTTCGCCAAAGAGTACACTTTTTTATTTTTAATTGTAATTACCTGCTGTACATAATATATAATACATAATGTTTGATATATAACTTGAAAGGGGGAAAAAAGGGGAGAAAAATGTAAAGTGAAAGAAATAGTAAAATTAAAAAGGTTTTCAAATATGAAAAACCATATTTTAACGTTTGACAAAAACTTAGTATTTCAACAATAATTATAGAATTATAAATAATTTTTAATTATGACCATAAAGAAGATGAAAAAAAACCCAAATAGCATTAGTTACTTGTAAAAGCGTTCCACAAAACTCATGCTAATTCGAATTTCGATACAATACAATAAATGTATAAGTTAATATCAATGAAAAAATTAAGCGAATTTATTTAATTTATAATTATACGTTTCTTTATTACATACTTTTAAAACCAATTGGTATTTAATTATTTACTAGGAGGCTTTTTAAAAATACAAACAAAATTACTAACAATTTTTGGGAACAATGTTTAAAAATATTTTATTGCATAACTTTGTTTATTTTGATAGTTTAAAACCATCCGCGAAATTGTAGCTTTCAAGGAAAAAAACGTATAAGTAAATTAGTTTATTAAATTTGCTGTGATGAAGTAAACAAACATATTTTCATTTGTATTTATTAGTATATGATATTATTTGAAAATTCCAAATTATGGATATTCTTTGAAAAGTTTGGGGGGGGGGGGGT
>JABFPM010001821.1:0-18579 GCA_022817325.1 Idris sp. 1 HC-2018
AAATTATAATGAGAAAAGCATTTTTAAGTACATCTTTGGAAAGCTTATGAAAAAAGCTTTAAAACTTTCTAATTTAAATTGATTTTTTATCAATTTTTAGTTAAGTAATACTGTTTTGAAAATTTTCAAAAATCGCATTTTTAAGTATTTTTTAAAAAAAATCTCAAACTTGGTGAAAATTTTTTAGGACTCTAAAACCTTTTTTAAATGAAAGTTTGGGTCAAGAGCTTTCCAGGGAAAAAATTTTTTAATAGGTTATCAGGTGTTTTCATAAAAATATTACACATCACAAATTTTTTGCATGTACTCGCCAGCCGTAACGCTCGTTTAAAAGGCAAAAAGTTCGTGAACATTCATGATTGACCCAAAATACATATTTTTTATTATAATTAAGACTAAACAAATTATTTTACATTGTTTTAACAAATTTTTTATACAATAAATTTATCTATCAACCATGAATAAAATACAAATATTTAAACAACTGTGTAATAAATAGTTTTTAAGTTAGTTTGTCTACAACCATCGTTCCATAACAACAAATTATACTTTTTAATTTAATAAACAAATTTCCAAACAGTTAAATTTCTTTAGATTAATATAGAAGTTAAAAAAATAACATCGCTTAAATCTTTGATTCATCAAAGTGTCCTCCTTTCGCTTTCAACACTGCCTTGCATAAGCGTGGCATACGTTCAACAAGTTTGACTAGCGTTGTTTCTTCAATTTCTCTCCAAGCTTCTTGCAAATTTTGGAATAGCTCATCGATGTTGGTTTGCGTTTTCGCTTTTACATTCCGATCTAATTCATCCCACAATAATTCAATGGGATTTAGATCAGGACTTTGTGGTGGCCATTCCATTCTTTGCAAAACCCCTTGTTTTTCTTGAGACGCTAAATAATTTCGACACAAGTTAGCACTGTGTTTTGGGTCATTGTCCTCTTGGAAAACAAAGTTTTTCCCGATAGTTCGTAAACCTGATGGGACAGCATGTCTGGCAAGAATACTGTGATATCCTTCTTTCTTTAATATTCCATTTATTCTCTTTAAGTCGCCACATTTTTTTCCGCCAAAACAGCCCCAGACCATAACGGAACCTCCCCCGTGTTTTACAGTTGGAACGAGACAATTTTCATGGAATCTTTCGCCTGGACGACGTCGAACGTAAATCCGTCGATTGGAACCAAATAACTCGAACTTTGATTTATCAGACCACAAAACTTTATGCCATTGTTCCAACGTCCATGACTCATGTGATTTTGCCCATGCAATTCTCTTATGCTTGTTTATCGCTCTGATGTACGGCTTCCTTGCAACAACACGACCATTTAATCCTTTTTCGACCAAACGATTCTTGATGCCGACAAGCACACAGGATCTTTCCTTGATTTATTTATCTAGCAAAAAATGGAATTAAATTAATGATTCACTTCAGAATGAAAAATTTACACAATATTTTAAAGTTAAAACAGAAAAAAGTAATTTTTGCTCACCTCCACTGCAATTTTTCGAGCATTTTTTCTTCGATCTGCTAAAGCTAATGATTCAATATATCTGTCTTGACGTTCTGTTGTCTTTCGAGGTCTTCCTGAGCGATGGCGGTCAGTAAAACGATTCGATTCTGCTTTTCGTTTACAGGCATTTACAGCACATCCAACAGAGATTTTCAGTGTTTTTGCAATTTCTCGAAAAGTCATTTTTTTGCGTAAACACACTGCTTGCGATCTTATGGAAATCCAGAACTCCTTCCTTCTTGATTCTTTGGATTTATTTTTCATTTTAACTTGTTATAAAAGAAATTTGCACAAAATATCAACTATTGCTGTCCGCACTAAATCTAAACTAATATTAACTAAAAAATTCAAAACAATAAAACGAAATCCTTTCCTAAAGTTTGTATACATAAGATATATATTATTGTTTTTGTAAGAATTAATATTATAATCTATAAAATTATTTAGGATATTAAACTTTTCTGTAAATTTTAATTTTGTAAATAAATATTTGCAAATCAGAAAATAATGTAAAATAATTTGTTTAGTCTTAATTATAATAAAAAATATGTATTTTGGGTCAATCATGAATGTTCACGAACTTTTTGCCTTTTAAACGAGCGTTACGGCTGGCGAGTACATGCAAAAAATTTGTGATGTGTAATATTTTTATGAAAACACCTGATAACCTATTAAAAAATTTTTTCCCTGGAAAGCTCTTGACCCAAACTTTCATTTAAAAAAGGTTTTAGAGTCCTAAAAAATTTTCACCAAGTTTGAGATTTTTTTTAAAAAATACTTAAAAATGCGATTTTTGAAAATTTTCAAAACAGTATTACTTAACTAAAAATTGATAAAAAATCAATTTAAATTAGAAAGTTTTAAAGCTTTTTTCATAAGCTTTCCAAAGATGTACTTAAAAATGCTTTTCTCATTATAATTTGTAAAGTTATTTCACTTTGAATTATTAGTATATGTCACAAGTATGTTCACGAACTTTTTGGCGGTACTGTAACATCTCACTGCAATTAAAATTATAATAATTATAAACAATAGTATAGAAATGTTACTTTAAGATGAAAAACAAATTGTAATATATAAGATTAAAAATGTTTCTTATAAATTCAAACTTTTTATAGAACGAATATTGACAATCAAGTTTTTTTTTGCTGATACTAATTCCGTAATCTTTCTTATTTCAGAAAGAGTATCAGTTATATCTAATACTTACGAGATTTGTGAGTACAATTTTGGCATCTCGAGTCCGAACAACAATGCACTGTTCTCCTTTCACATTTTGAAGATCGCTAGAAACTTCTTCTACCTGAAACACACAATTGTAATTACTATCCATTCAACTGCAACAATTGCGCAGTTTCAAATGATTACTAATCAGAATTTTCTTCCACTAAATTGAATATATTGTTTGAACATAATTATTACACTTCAGATAAGTTTGTTGTTAATTTTAGGTCTTTTTATTTTACAATAAAATTAAAAATGAAAGTTTTTGTATCAGAATAATAATTGTTATATTAATTTTCATTTTAAAAATTGTGTATTACCTGATCCAAGAAAACAAGTTCGGGTTTCGTTGCAGATTCAGGATGAAGTTCCAATCTATTTGGGTATAATTTGGCATATCTCGTTTGCCACGCACTAGCAAACGGACCTCCCAGTTTTTTGATGTAGCCATGCAATATGCAATCCGAACCTGTAAAGTTATAAGCTATTAAAATATATTGTTTCATGTTAGAAAATAACTCTAAATTCTTTGAGAAACCCAAAAAAGATGTTCAAAGCAAAAGTTTTATGAAAAATTATAATATAAAATAAAAAAAAATGTTATGAAAAAATACAAATAAAGAAAATTAACCCTTTAATGAAAAAAATACTGATAAATGTTCAATATTTAAATCTCTAATAACCCCGTACCAAAGGCAAATATTATTTCTGGAATAATATTTAATTATTAAAATGACCAAGTACGTTTTATTTTAATTTTCATAATAAGTATTGGATCTTAATTATATTTTATTTGAATAATAAATAGAGCTTACCCTTTTCGTTGGGTTCGAATCGCACTTTCTTTGCTCTTTTTTTGTTCTCCTGCTTTCAACATACAAAAAACAAAGGATGTTAGTAAAGGCAAATAATTTGCAGATACAAATAAAACACAAAATGCATCTTTTTATAAGTGAATATAAACTATTGGAAGAATAATTTTGTAAACAATTCTTCATTTATTTGTTCATTAGGATAGTTCTTATTGTAGCCAGGAATCTTAAGCATGCATTTTTTTTAAATTACTGAAATAACTTGTGCCCGAAGCTTTTCCAATTTTAACTAAGTAAAATTTTCGCAATTATAATCTGACGTAAACAAATTTTATTATTCTTAACTGCATGATTCAACAAAGTTTTAGACCAAATTGAATATTTGTTTGCAACAAAAATGGTTACACTAAAAAAATATATTAAAACTAATTAATAAAAAAATGCTTGAATATAAAGTCATTTAGCTTTATGTTATCAATAATTTGTCAATAACAGAATCTATAATCAATGTACTTGGACATGTCAAAATTTAACCAGTTTATTTGTATAATGTTAATAATTATTAAATACTCAAAAACTAAGGTAATATGTAATGATTAATTCTCTGTATTCATTTTTTACATTATTTCTTGACACGTCTATTCAAATTAAATAATATGAAATAAACAATTTCTGTTCGCAGTGATCACATTGATATGAAATTTTCCCGGTATCAAAATTAACTAAACTATATTACTTTTACTGTAATACTTATTTGATTGAACTTTTTTAAATCCTTTAAAATAAGCTGAAATATAAAATCATTTTTCGTCACAGAAAAAAGCTAGACAGCAATTGCTTAAAAATTCGACTCTCATTAAAATAAGGACCACTCTATAAACATTGTTTAGATTAAATTCATATTTAATTTAATTGTATCAACTTTTAACTTATCACTTTGTATATTTCCTATTAAATGGCAAAAATTTACTTTATTCTGTTCAACTTTTGCATTTAATCCCAATGTACACTTTCTACAAAGATAAAATCATTTTCAATAATAATAAATAAATAAAAAAAAACAAAATCCTTTTTCTTACTTTATCCGCCTCATTGTTGATGGTTTCAAACACAGTTTCGGCAATTTCCGCTTGCCACCTCTCCGACACAACGAGGGGAAAATTTTTGTAAAGCTCTTGGTCTGCGTCGGTGAGCTTGATTCCCTTCGTGTCTTCTTCATCGAACGAGCCGATATCGAAGGCATCTGCAGCGTTGACTTCTCCGCGTGGCGGAATCAACGGGGGCGTGTACTTTTGCAAGTAAACTTGCTGCCAGTCGATGCCGCTGAAAAATGCATGCTCTTTCAATTCATCAGCACCGCCACCACGGCATCCCAGTCTGGTGTTCACGTCGCGCTGCAACAACCCCTCCAATAATGATCGCAACTCTCGTGAAAATGTTTCTGGAAGATCGACGTTCTACAAAAAAAAAAACAAACATTTTATCATTTTATATTGACGATGCATAAAGTTTGTTTTTTTAATTATAAATTCAAATATTGTTTAATAAAATAATCATCAAGATATTTGTGTACACTTTTCTATATTATTTGAATCTGACCCAGAATACCAATGATTCATTTTGCTTGACAATTTTCGACCAAATTGATGTTTTAATCAATAACGTCGTCAAATTTTATTTTACAGTCTTCAACAGTATGTTCATTTAAAATGATAATAATAATAAAATGGAGCTTTCCAGAGGACAAATAAATTAAACGTCATATTTTTTTTAATTTAACAAAGCATTTAGATTAATGATGCTATCAGTTTTGTGTTTCTCTTTTCTCTTGAAATTTGTGGAAATAATTAGAATTTGTTTATATTTACCGAATGAGCTAATTATACGTAATAATAGAATACTATCTTGTTTAGTTTTATACTATGATTTTTATTCACAAAAAAATGTTCAATAATAATAATTCAAAAAAAAAAAAATAATAAAAATTTGTCTACGTATAGATTACATCTTTTTCTTTTTTTTTGTTTGAAAAAAAAGATCAAATAAAGCAAATATTGTATCACTCTGAACAGTAAAATCGTTTGTCAAATTAAGAAAATAAATGAATATCTGCAAATAAGAACGTAATCTTTAAAAAACATTTATCAACATCAAGAGAAGGGTAATGTATTATTCATACCACTGATTTCAGAACACAATAGGAGCGCATTATTTGGAATTTTTCTATGAATACCTTATGAACTTGCAATTTAAAATTTGTACAACTTTTTATCATCATCAAAACGTGTGTTCAAAATTTTAAAATAAGTTTGTACAAGTTTCTTTTTTTTCCTTACAATAAATTGTCACCAAATAAGAGAGCCAATTTTCTTTAATTAACAATGATATTTTGTCAGTACAAATGTTAGCGCTATTTTGTTAAAATAAATGATATTTCAAGTTTTCTAATTAAAATGATGGCATACGTACCATAGTGAGTGTCATTCTGTCTATTTCATGTTTGTCCTTAGTTTTATGTTGTCTAAACGGACTGTGACCTTTCAAAAGTTTAAACAACATGCACCCAAATGAAAACCAGTCTGCACTTGAATCATACATTGTGCCTTTAGACAGTACTTCTGGTGCCATATACCCGTGTGTACCGCTGTAATTTTTAAAATAAACTTTAAATAAAAAATCCTTCTTAGCTTCTTTAAATAATTACTTCCCCCATTTATTTTATAAAATATATACAATGAAATTTAATTTTTTTAATTATTTATGAAACTTTGTATCTAGTTATTTATAAAGCAAGTATAATTTGAATTTAAAAATTGTACTCACAAAAATGAGTTTACTTTAAAAACATTTTTTTCACGTTAAAAATTAAAGTTGTATATTAAAGAATGGTTTCTTATTTTCACTTACACACTCGCATGAGGTTTCTTTTTTGAGAAATCACATGCTAATCCTAAATCTGATATTCTGACGTGACCGTGCTCGTCGAGAAGTATGTTTGCTGGCTTGAGATCTCGGTAAACAATGAACCTGCGATGCATGTGCTCGAGTCCCAAAATCACTTCAGCCGCATAAAATTTCATTTCGAGTTCATTAAACACCCCGTGTTGGCTCAGATGGTAATGCAGATCACCGCCGTTCATTAAGTCCAATATAAAACATAATTTGTCGGGAGTATGAAAGGCGTATGTCATGCACACTATAAAAGGGCAGTCCACCTATCAAAACAATGCCATTATTAATTTCAATTACCACCAATTATTAAAATAAAACATATTTCATTAACCACAAACAAAAATTCTTGTACAAAATAATATGTTAAAAACAGAACTTTGTTACTGCCAAATAAAAACAACTCTTGCTGTCAGTAAAATGTATTTCTTGCGTAATTTACAAAACACTTTTATTAAATATAATATTTTAAAATGATGTTTTAACCTGCGTTACGTTATTTATGAAGTGCATCACTTTTACTGCCGAAGTAATTTAATTTTCAATATTCATTTAATTTGTTTCAAATACAAAGTAAAATAATTGATGTCAGCAAGAACCAATCTTTGCATACAATGTATAATTAAATAAATAGTCAATACATTGAGCTGAAACTAATTGAAAATGTTATGTTGATGTTACTGACTTGGTTAAATATTAAAAGTAAATTGACTTTTACGCTTATATTGGTTTTAAACTTAGTGCACAAATTATTACTTATAATGAAATTAATTTTTAAATGGGTTCAAATAATTAAAAAAAAATATATTTTTAAGATAAATAATTATTTATTTAGCCTTAAATTTATTTTTTCCGAGTATATAATTAAGATTTGTATGTGTTTAAGAATATTTATCGGAGATTCAAATTAATGAGAGAGCAAGATCAGAGCAAACAAAGAGCAATCGAAAGCAGTCAAGTGTTTGCGATGCTTACCCCTGTACTGACTAGCGAAAGCATTATCCTTTCATTAAGTGCCAAGGTTTCGCCTTGTTTCATCTTGATGCGTTTTTTATCAAGACACTTCATGGCGTACATTTTACCCGTATCCGCCTTCCGACATCCATAAACTTCACCGAAGCCACCTCGCCCGATTATCCGATGAACACTGAAGTCGTTCATTGTTAACTATATTAAATTAGAAAACCACAAAATTATTAATCACATTATAAATATGCAAATTTTTCAAAAACAAAAATCTAAAAACTCACCTGTATATTTAATTCGAGATTTTTCCATTGACAATAACGCGTATATTTGTCGCTGAAAATATAAACATGAATAATAAAATTGTGTAATAAAATTAAACTAATAAAATAAGAATTATTTTGTACCTTTCCAGGAACTTTTGAAAAGGTTCCCCTCTTAAATGATTGAAAATTTCTTCGATGTAAGGCTGCAACAAAAGAACAAAAAAAGTGATTCGTGAACTTTAACGCAAATTTGTAAATAAAATTTAAACTTTTTAAAGTAAAATTGAAACTTTTCAAAGTAAAATTGAAACGGTCGCTGCATAATTTATGAGATGCAATTTAACCCCGAAGGATTACCAACAGATTTGACATCGTAAAAGTATTAAGTTAAAAACAACTCACCTCGAACAAATTAACAGGAACCTCGTTTTTCATAAGATATTTTTGTACATGTGCCACAGCGTCTGCAGAGTATTCCTGTGAAAAGTAAACGAAATAAATTGATATATAAAAAGGTATACGAATCATATCACGAAGCGTTCATCAAGCTGAATCATAAACAACTTACGTGCGAGTGCGCTAACAATTCTTTCATTATGAAATTATCGTATATCTCTCTCGCGAGTTTCTTTCTTTCGTCCGGACATTCTAACTTCTCGTAAGCTTTTATCTGAAACATTATTTTCATTTTAATAACAAAAATATATTTGATTACACATTTTTTTGACAACATAAATGACGCAAAGGTAATAAATGTTGTTAATAAATGTATACAGTTAAAAGAAGAAAAATATTGTGTGCTAAAATAAAATTTTGTAAAAAACAAAACAAAAAAATTAATATCTATAATTGAAGTGACGTATTTTAAAACACTCAGCTAAACAATCATGACAGTCATATTGTTCAAAGTTAACAATCATTTTCTAAAGTAGACACTACTTAGCTGCTTCTTTTATATTGTCCAAAATATAGACGAAAATTGTTCATCTTACATATTATTATTATTATTATTATTTTTGTTTTTTCAGCTAACATCATATAATTATTTTCATCGACCACTTTCAAAATGAATTAAAAAAAAAATTTAATCAACTAATTGAAATTGATCCTGTTAGAAAAATATGAACAAACAAACTTAAAATTAGACGCCTGACGTAACTTGAGTGAAACTACTGAAATCTGACACAACATTGAATTGAACTTATACATTTTCATTCGAATCGTAGCAGTACTTATATAATGTTACGTAACAATAATATATCTAAAATGTTAGTTTGAAAAATATTTATGATATGTAAATGTTGAATAAATGTTCATAATTCAGCAAAAAAAAAAAATAATAAATACTCGGCGTACATTTGTGTAATTTAATTTGTCTTAGAACATGTGCGTGAAAAGCTCCAGAATAAGGCTTTACTTTTGCGACAAACTTTGCACGTTTATTCTCTTTTTTATGACTTATTCGCAAACAGTAAATCAAAGTAAAGCCAAGTCTTGCAGCAAAGTGTAAATATTATGCGACACGCTCGTTTTCGTCTTTAATTAGAAATGATATGCTAATATTTTGGTATTAATAATATGTCTTCAAATTTGTATGATTTAAATTTTAATTAAATTTAATGAAAATCTAAGTTAAATTTTAATGTAAATCTGAAATTAGAATATATGAATTTAAGTTGCTCGTTTGAAATAGTCTTTTGTGATTTCATATAACAAAAACTTGTGTTTTGCGTGTAGATCTTGTTTTAGAACTGAACATCAATTTGATTCTAAATTCAAATTGAAGCTCCCATCTATATGTGTAAATTCAGACTTTTTATCCCAGAGACGTATTCAAACTCAAATATAAGCTCCTTTCTTACTGATTCTTCAACTTTTATATAATCCTGAATAAAAAATTAATTTCATCGCATGAATTTCAATTTTCGTTGTAAAACTAAATCTCAATAAATGTTTATTTATTGAATTTTACATTCAAGTTTTTAATTTTGACTAGGACTTTTTTCTAAAACTAATTGAATAAAGTAAATAGTAACCTGTTCGTAAAACCTAAGTTGAAGAATCGGTTCCTCCGCCACAGTCTCGCAGAAGTCTTTAAATAAAAGATACCCTGAAATCAATAAAGTTAAATGAATAAGAGGCACTTTAACAATCGATGAGATATTTTTCATGCGTTTTATAATTTATCACTTGTTACTTACCTAACATTTGATTAAATATTTTGTCGAAAGTTACTTCATTTTTTTTCTCAAGGTACCGGTGCATTACGCTCCGCACACTGAAAAATAAAAGATAACTTTATTAGATTTTGCAACTTAAAATAATAGTATTCAGAAAAGAATGATTAAAATATGTTGAAAAAAAATAAGTTTACTTATAACTGTATTTACTTTTAATTTGTACTGAAATTAAAAAAAAAGAATTGATAGAATAAAAATCAAATAAAAATTAGCTTATTTATATTCCTTGTAAAAGAATGTTTTTTTTTCGTATTGAAGATTAAATAGTCAATTCTCTTAAATTAAATAGTAATTGTCATGAATATGAATCAACTGCATTTTAAAGCGAATATGATCATTTGCGATGAAATATCGAGTTATTTCAATTACGATTTGATTGATTGCTTTTATATAATTCATTTGACAAACTTGCAAAATAATGTAAATCAGCTTGAAAAATAAAAGATTAAGTTGATATTGATGGAAAGATATTTTTAGATTCATAAAAATCAAGCCTTGGAAAAAAAGAACAAAAAATTATTTACAATTTTTTGTAAAGTAATTAAAATGAATATTTCATTGTAATAAAAAATTAACAGCTATAAAAACTTAAGTAAAATTTGCAAATTCTCAAACAGCTTTTTTGAGTTAACTTGATAAAAATTCATTTCTAATCAGTTACTCTATGTATAAATAAATTCATAAAATATAATTAACAATTGTGAATTTTATATTTTAAATATCAGATGTCTATTTATACAAAACTTTATCGAGTGGTTTTGGATTCAAAATGTCAAGTTATGTAAAAATATACAGAATATTTGAAGATTCAATAATATTTTTATATTTTATGACGGTCTTTTGTTATATTGTAGATTTGATTATACGGTTCAATTGTTCGCAATTATTCTAGAAACATCTTTTTGTCGGGTGTTTATAAACAAGAGCGCGTCGTGCGTGTGCAGAGTTGGTATCGGTCCGTTAAGAAGAAAAGTCGTCTAACCGAAAAAGGTATCGCGTTAATTAACGTTGTAAAAGTATAGTTGACTAAATATATTTTGTTATATTTTATTGAAGTGAAGGCAGTTTTAATTTATTTATTACTATTGTGATATTTTCTCTGTGAAAATACCCTGTGAAAAAATATTTCTACATAATTATGAACTTAAAGAATTAAAGGCTAAAGAGATAACAAATAAGATGCTATAATAATAAATTTAACAATAAAGTTTACATTTTAAATATCATAGAAAATGTTGATCATCAGAATAATATAAAATATTTAAGTAATATTTTGATAACAAAAGATTTTAAATTGCAAAAAAAGTTTTAGTTTTAAATAATAATTAGCTACAATTTTGCCAGACTTTTGTTTGTAAATATATTTAAAAGTGTCTCATTAATAAATATACTAGAGATTTTTAAATAATGATAACATATTTTAATAAAAAATGTTCACGATAGATATACCATACAATATATTTAATTTGATATATAACTAATAAAATTACTTTTTGATAATAAGTTTTTGCAATATTTATTGAAGATAATTTGTTTACGATAAAATTATAATCAACTTGTGTAATACAACTTAAATTCATTCTAGATTTAATAAAATACAGTTTTGTTTTTAATTTATGATCAAGTAATTGCAATACAGTAAATTTATTTATTACTATTTTTTTGTAATAATTAAAGAAAATTCATATTTTTAATCTCACTGACCAAGAATATTCTTTATTCGATGTAACTAAAGTAAAATTAAAGTCAATGAATAAACAAGCTAAAATTTACACAAATTATTGTCTGACACATTTAAAGTGGATTATTATCAATTTGTCTTAATAAAAATGTATTTTTCATTCAAAATGGGCATTTTGACAAATATATTTATAAAAATTGAATTAATAATGACAATTTTTTTTTAAATTTATATCATTTAAATTTTTAATATTGAATACAATTTTAATTTTTTGAAATGATCAGAGAACCAATTTAATTTCAAGAAAGTTTTATTTGTATAATATAAACATACAAATCTATTGCACACAATCACTTTTTTTTAATTTACAGTATTTATTAATATAATAAATTATATACTATTTTTTCTCTTTTTTGCTAATATTCACAATTAAATAGTTTTTGTGCGTGTGTTGAGTCGTGTAAATAAATTTGTTTGCAAAATTTGTACTTAAATGGTGTTTCACCGGTAAGAGTCCATGTAAATCCAAATTTCTTTTATTGCAAATTTTTTCGGACAAACAAAACATTCTAATTGCTTTGCTCTTGCATGAATGTGAATATGTTCACCAAATTATTTTTATAGTGGAATAGTTTCTGTTATGTGCACACATACGTTTATTGTTATCCATACTGTTAGCTTTATGCATTTTAAAAAAAGCTTAATACTTTTATTTATCGCACTTTTTATTTTTTTTAAACTTTGTTATTATTTAATTTTTTTCAGGTGATTTTGCCACTACCAACCAGTAAGTTAACAATAATTTTATTTTATACCGAATATTTTTTTTCTTACTAAATATTATCTAGTCTGAAATATCAAAAAATAAAAAAAATATTTAGCGTTTTACACTTTTATTGAATTTAGATTAAAACTTAAATCGTGAGAAAAGTTCTTCTACTTTAAACTATTTGTTCAGTTATAGCTAGAGTATCAGTTAAATTTCTCAATTGACTTTATGTTTTCCAATAAATATATGTGTAAGATTGCAAATTTTATTTTTATCAATGAAAAGCACAAATGATGTTAAAATAGTGATGACTTCTATTTTCTTCTATTTTTCTAACTACGTGACAAAGGTTTATTCTAATTATATTATTGTTAAATGAAAAAATAATTTAAAAAATGTATGAGTATTTAATTTTTCTGGTTTATTTATACCGAGCTAAAAGCTGTTTCAATGTTATTTATATTTATTTAATTTGATTATTTTGTCGTGTTTTATTTGTTAACAAACAGCGGATGCGTAGCAGCATTCCGTGCACGTAGCAAAAGGAAATGCAACTGAGTTTTATTTGAAGAAAGAAGAATGCTAAAAAAGGCGTGTCTAACAAAAAGTTGAATAATTGTTTTTAATTCTATCAATTGAAACCATCCTTCTACTTTTTTCATAACGATTCTAATTTAAAATTTATGAACAAAAAACTAGTAAAACTTAAATAGAATGAAAATAAAAAAAATATACGTATCAATATCAAAATATTAAATCGAATGCATTTACATATTTTGTGCACTATTTCTCCTGGAAATCTGATAAGAATACAATTTTGATAATAATTTATATAATATAAAATTTTTTCAAATTTTTCTCTTTGCATTATTTAAATGCATGTAAAATATATGCAAGTTATTTTTATTGTTTTACCAGAGAGTATTTATTCTGCAAGTTCGAAAAACAAATTTATAGATTCATACTCTAATCCTGAAGCAGAAAACATAAAACCAATGTGAGCTTGTATATATGTATATATGTGTATAAAAAAAGCGAACAATAATAATGTTTATTGACTTTAATAAAGCAACAATAATTGAATACGATTATACTCGTAGATGTAAAATATGGGCCATGACAATCATTGTAACAGTTAACTGAGCTTTAAATAAATTAATGAAAAAATAACTAGTAAAACGCAGTAAAAGTTTTCCTTTTCATGTTCAACACTAAAAACAGATATCTTTATCGCTCGCGTGATTATAATATTCATTTTTATTTGACATTTACATTTGCACAATGTGGCATTAAAATAATTACAAATTCAACAGTAATTTGTTTTTATTTCAAAACACACGCACGCTCAATAACATTCAAAAAACTGCCAATTTTTGTCTGTCAAAATGTTGACATTTTTATTTTCTCTATAATATAAAATGAGAATTACTTTTGTTATTTCTTTTTGAATACTGTTAATTTAAAATTCTCACATTAAATATTTATTTTATTAAATTAACAGTAAAGCAACAGAGTGAATTTAATTTAATATTTGATAAAATAAAAATAAAAATTCAATTACAATCTGTGTGATAAAAAAAGTTAAGCAGTAAAATTGAATGTAAATGTGTAATAATAATAATAATAAAACTTTGCAAATAGAGAGTGGCCAGAAGATTAAATTGTTGATTTTAATGTTTGTGAAGCACCGACAGAATATGCTCCTTTTAAGTTTCTCTCCGTCGATGGAATTTTCGAGTCAAATCAAGAACAACTATTTGCCTCCATTTTTGTATTCCTCGGTGTGTCCTTAACGTTGCCATTAAAGCCGCGACGGTGCATCAACTGCAAAATTTTTTATTTTTTATTTGTTTTAGTTTGTTGACTCCATTCCTCAATTAAAGTCACTAATTTATGAGCGGGCCAATAGTGCGCATGTTTCTCCGCATTCGTCATATACCAATTCCGTGTTTACACCGCTCCATGTTGCAATAGCCAATTCCATTTTGTAATTCGAGTCGCGTAGCAATTCGATAAACGATCGCCGTCTTTATTTCGTTCCCTTTTTTTGCTTTGGATACGTGATTTTGTAATTTTTCCAACGGTTATTTGTCCTTTTACAGAGTCACCGCGATTAGAATCCTTTTATATAACAAACATTTCATTTTCAAAGAGCTATTTATATTTTCAATTTGCAAAACACAAATTTTTGCATTAATACTTTATTTTTCTGCATTAAATTTTTTCCTGCATCAATTTTTTACTTTCATTCTATATAAAATAGGATAATTTAAGATCATTTTTAAGAGACATTTATTGTAGTTAAAATTTATGTGCCCAACTTTTGGTCCAACCGATTTATTGTAAAATTGTTGTAAAAAGTTTTTGGATCAGCGATAATGGTTTAAACTTGGTATTATGGGATCAAATGGCAAATGGTATAGTTTGATGGGTCAAAGTTTGTCTTTCAATAATCTCATTATAATGGGTCAATACGGCTTCAATAAAGCACCGTCAACTTCAATTAAAATAGCTGGAAATCATCTTATTCAGCGTTGTTCTTTCTGACATCAATTCTGCCCTGAACAGACGGAGTTTGAATGAAAACGAGATGGATTTTTAATATTTTATGCACGTTTCTTTCCTTAAATGCGTCACAAAATTGCATGATTAACATGATATCAAGTTTGCAAATCAACTTGCGCAATTAACAGCACACACGTGTAAAGAGATTTGTGTGATCCAATTAGATTCAAATTAGGAAAATTTTTTGTTTCTAATACAAACATAATGTAGCAAATCGGGAAATGTATTTATCAAAAATTAAAAGAAAAGCTTTAAAATGAAATGCAAGTGAGCAATAACAATATATCGTCTGTTAATTGAAGCTGAATTAAAAATAAATGGTTTGATTTTTTTTCTTTTGTTCGAATAAACGATGTATTGAATTGAAAATAATTTCTGATTAGCATCTTATTAAGCTTGCTAATCAATGAAAAGGAAACTTGTTCGAGTCACAATAGAAGTGAAGTCTCTGCTGGGATTACGTAGATGGATGGATTATTATTAACAAACGCTATTCATATAATGAAATTAATTTCAATTTTAATTAAACTCTGTATTTTATTTGCTCGACCTTCTTTTTTTAAAAAATTGCTCTTTCAAGCTGACACTTTCGTCCTACAAATTGGATATTTCTCAGGAACCGTTTACGTTGGGGAGACTATCAGTTCTCAATCAAGGCAGGGAACGTTCTAACCTGCTCCAATCGATATTCTTGTTTACTATTCAGAAACACATAAACAATCCTCTACTAACTGATGATAATAATAACAATAAAAAAAAGAAATCCTTTTATGTTCAAAGCAACTATTGCTGAACATGAAATTCAATGAGCTTCCTACGATACCATTAGCTCGACCTGTCTTTTTGTGTAAGTGAAATGAAAGTAAAATGACGATATGATAATAGTAGTGCAGTGAGAAGGGTTGGGGCAATCCGAGAAAATGAAAATCGATTGACAGAATGAGCGCCGGAATTTATAATAACGATTAAATTGTGCCACTTGTTGACCTATCAATTGTCAATTCTACAATGATACACACACAGAATCTTCGTGATTTTTTTTCTATCACTTTTGTCTGGGCACTCATTCAGAACTTGAGTCAGAAGAACACTACTCATCGGTATTCATGACAAATAATGAAAAAAAAAAAAAATTTCATTATTCTTTTTTTGCAAGTCAAACATTATAATTGAATTGTGTTAGGAGAAAAGAATTTTCTGAACTTTGGGTATCATTGGAAAAATTTCATAAATTTGCTAAATTAGATGATCAAATTGCCAAAAATACTTGAGAGATAATTAAGTATGAGTGGGCTTATAAACATTTTGTCTGCAATTCAATAAATTTTCTGCGACGGAAATTAAACGAATCATGCCGCTGTAATTGGCGAGAGATTGCAATCTTTTTCAAGTGCTAATAAAGCTGAATGATACGGTAAGTGAGGCTCTTTGAATTTTTTTCTCTTCCCTTGTTCAATTCATTATTCTAGAAAATTATGTTGTCTCGTTTAGAAAATGAATAAGGTTTTGATGTGTCTTGAATAATGTCTTTCAGTAAAAGTAAGTATATTTTTGCAAGTTTTAAATTGCAATTCATTTTTCGAAAGAAAAAAAAATCGCACCTACAAAATATTAATAAACCATTTTTATCAAACAATGTTAGTTGGAATAAAAGTATCTTCGGCTGTGTTGTGTACAGTAAAATCAAGACGAAAGATAAATTCAATTTAGTTATAATTTAGATAAGAATTTAAATATTGCAATTTTTTTAATTGAAAATGCAAATGGAAATAGGTGATATATTACATTACCTAAATGATAAACATATATTTTGAGTTATGTGCGCGAATTATTGGACTGATAATTGGGTTATTTAATTCAAAACATGAGTTGATTACATATCGAATCGTATTTGAAAATCCATTAGTTTATAGAAAATAAATTGTGTTGTACATTGATAATAATTATGAAATAATATAATTTAAAAGACAATATTTCAAATACATTTTTTAACGCATAAATAATACAAAATTATACTTTATTTAATAAACAGGAAAATGAACAGAAATTGAAAACTTATCTGAATGACATTGTTTTAAAAAGTTTAAATTTATCAGACACCCTGTACATTATCTAAAGAGCATATTTAATCAGGGTCATTGTGATGCATAGCGGTATACATGCATTAATTTTTTATTCTCCATTTAGCCATTCAGTTAATATGATATGACATTATTAACTGTCTAATTAGTATCCAGTTAATATCAATAGTTGTTGAATAATTGTTTTATGTAATTTTATGAAACAAACATATTTAATCAGTATAATAATTCAATTAAATGATCAATTAAAATTAAAATTTAAAATATCATTTTCATTTTCAATAACAATAGTTTTGCATTAAATTTATTGCATTTAATAATTATGCAACTAATAATTTAAATTTCCCTATTCTTAAATAATGTAATTAAATTGTTCAATTTTATTTTACGATCATTTTTCCTTGTTTTCGAATTTCATCTTGTGCACACTCTTGTATGTTAAAACAAACATATCCCAAAATGATTGGCCTCCCTCAAAAATTTACATCCACAAAGCGTCAAGTTAAATTTAGTCCGGCCACTTAAGTTGCGATTAAAACGCGTCTGCGCAGAGCGACATAAATCCGTGGTTTCAGTAGCATTAATCGACTATTTACCGAGACAACTGTTTAAGATTTTTTATTTGTTATTAGCTTACTTCTGTGCTCTGAAAATTGATTCGCAAAATGTCAGACACACGCGATCCCGACACACACGCTCATGCGCGCTTTTTGCAAACCGATTTGTCGTAAATTGGCAATGTACGCACTTTAGTCGTCAATTACGAATGAGCCAATTTAACAAGCGCAACTCGATGACCAGACGTGACAGCTGCGGACACTTGGAAAATTGCATGCCTTGCTGTGGATCAATTTTGATTTGTCCGCCGTTGAGTTATTGGCGAAAAATAAAAAAAAAATCAAATTACAGAACACAGTGCGACAAATTAATCGGCAATTTTTTATCTTAAACAAAAAATAGAAACAAAGAGCTTTTTAAGGCTGCTGTGAAAAATTTATTGTATACAACTTTTTACGACTCTTTAGGGAGGATTTATAAATGCAATTTTATTGGCCAGTAAATATATAAAATCAGATGAAATGTTTTATATTCTTTCAATTTATATTGCGACTTGATAAATTTTGTATACAATTTTACGACGCTTCAATGAAGGGAAATACTATGTTGGGCCATAAAAGTACATATAATGTACTTGTGTTTTCAAATAAAACTCGGCCCTTTTTCCATCATTAATCAAAAAAATGTTCATTGCTCTTTTAATAAAAGAGTACTTTCGCACAATTAGATTTCTGCACAATTTTACAAAGTAAAGTAAACAACAAGTTAGTCATAAATCCTCATCAACCTGCTACTGAAAGGACCCCGCACTAATAATATGGAAAAATGGCCCCGGTCGATTTGGCTAAAATTTTGATATGTTGAAGTTCATTCGATTCTGAACAAATGTCTTCATGGTCCCAACTCGGAATAATGAACAGATTCCGAGATATAGCTTATTGAATGTGTCAGTT
>JABFPM010001822.1:0-18574 GCA_022817325.1 Idris sp. 1 HC-2018
ATTGATTAAGTAATACAAACAAAATTAATAATCAACTTAATAAACTAGTTTAATGATTTGACAAATTATTAGAAAGTTTATTTTTGATTAAAATTGTAACGAATGTAATTTTGTTTTTCAAATAATTATGTCAGAAGAAATGAAGAACTTGGCAACTAAATTTACCTAATTAAACTACATTAAAACAATACTTAAATCTGAACTAATACTACTTGTAACAAAGTTAGTATTTAGCGTTGTGTAGTTGAGTATAATATTGTAGAAATGATATTGCAGGAACTTATGCGAGATTCATAATTGAGAATTAAAGTTGCGAATTTAACGTCGGTATTTTCGGTAGAACGTTGGAATGTTATCTAGATAATTTGGGGTTTGTAACAGAGAGAACATTATTTTATTTATCAAACAAATTTTAAACATTTTTTTTACTATTATTAAGTTTATTTTTATAAAATTAAAATTGCATAAATGAGTATACTTAATGTTCAGATTTTTATATGAAATTAATTCGCAGAAAAAAAGAGTGAAAAAATGTAATGGAAAAAAGAGCAATTTTAAATGGAAAAATAATTCAATTTTTAAAACACTTTTAAATTGAATTTTGATATCAACTTTAGATAAAATAAAACTGCGATAACAAATTAAAATAAACAAGTATTTAATGTAAGAAATTTATTATTACTTTTTACTAGAAAGTACAAAATGTATAAGAAATTTATTATGTAATACTTTTTATATCATGCTTTTTACTGGATACATATATTTTGATAGTAAATGTTTCAGGAGAAATAAATAATTTGTGATCCAGTTTAAATGGATAATTGTATAATCAACGTTGTCACAGGAACGTTGATGTTAAAGAAAATGGAAAAATGTCTTGAAATAATAAAAGAAGAGAAAAAAGGTAAAATAAACTCAAGAAAATATAGAATAAAATAAAATGTGAAGGAATGTAGACAAATATAAACAAAATATGTTACAAAGTTTCAAAAAACGTTGATCCAACAGTTTAAAAAACAATTCAAAAAGAATAACATTTTTCGTTTAAAAATAATTTGTTTTCTACATTTAAATGAAAAATGCACTTTTTTACGCAGAATTGATACATTTTTTTTAAACTTTTGATATTTTTTTTTATCCTTGTAATATTAAAATCTGAGTTTAATTAACATGCATCGTAGGACCAGGTAATACTCACTGGATAGTAAGGCTGGGAGCCCCAGGGGTGATATCCAGCTTCATTATAACAGCAATATTGTCTGCCTTTTCCACAGGATCCCTGTGAAAATGAGATGGTAAAGTAAGTCACAAAATTTTCCAACGACATTGAATCAATTACCAAATTAATTTGCCCGAATGACCGTGGAAATAAATTAACAAATCACATAACGTTAACAAATCAGAATCCATTGATGAAATCGTTAACGACCAGCAAGTTATTCAATACTTACGACTATTACACTCGGACAATTGAAGCTGCACCTGCATGAACCGGGATATTGTGGTCTATAAGAAAATAATGAAGACTTAATTTGGGTGATTTAAATTGGACAAAGTATATGCCAAATTTGTAGTACAAATTTACTAAAAAATGCTATTAAAACAAGAAAATAATAATTGAGTTAAAAAAAGAAGTACAAAAATATAATTTTAAGGGTAAAAAAGAAAGATATCTTTGTTCAGAGTATTCAAATTTACCTGGAATGTCCAGGACGTCCAAGTCCTGGTTTAAAACCTGGCCTGATTGGATTACTGTAAGGTCCATAAGGTCCTGGATACTGCGGTGAAAATCCGCCGAATTTTCCGAATCTAAAAGTGTTGCAAATTATAAATTGAGCAAACTCATTCGATTAATTTCAGTCGTAAGGATTTTTTGAAATCACAATTCAGTGGAGGAATTTAATTAGTTAATAAATACATGACATAAAAAGCGGCGGACACGTTAATGGAAGAATTACAGTTTAATTCGATTCATTCTTTTCTAGCAATGTGTACCTCGCTTCCGGCTCGCTCTCGGACTTGTTTTTATCGCTGTCAGTCTGGCCCCATTTGGGCTCCTCGGATGCGCAGCGTCTAATAATTGCGAGGCCGAACAGTAACACGAACACGACTCGTGACATTTTCGGAAGATAACCAACTCGCGCGAGTCTTCAAAAATGAGATACTTTCTTGCCGTGTCTCGGCTATTAAGCTGCGAGAATGTATTTAATTATCAGAGATAAACTTAATTGCCCCCGAAAAGTTTTTGCCAAAAATTGTAACAAAGTTTTTGATTTCAGATAAGAAACAACGATTCAAGTCCCCAAGGAGCTCACTTACTTTTTTTACCAACCACAATTTATGATTTTCAACTGTAAAATTAACGCGCAAATTTTTCTTCCAACTTTTTTAAATTATTTTCTATAATGGAAATGGGGAAAAAATTATCAAGCTTTTTAACAATTTATTTAAGTTGAGATACTTTTGTATTTGTTTTCTATCTAGATATTGTCAAGTACAATGTATAGTTAATTATTTTTTACGTAATACAGAGGTAATTGATATAATAATTTGCTTCCTTTGGGAGAGTCAATTATTATTGAAATTTAAGCTTTGAAAGTAATATAAATTCTTAAAATATTTTATTTTTACTCTTCGTTAAATTAATTTATTTTTTAGAGTTATTATTTTATGTTATTCAATTATTTAGCATTTAATATACAGTTTTTACAAGTTCAACTAATAAAAAAACGTTTCAGGCAAAGTGGCACGAAAACTTTGTTTTTTTGATTACTGCTGCGGTAACCGTGTGAACGGATTACGAGCAGCCAGAGCAATTACTCTTATCAGGGTGTAGCTTTAATGAAGATCGTTTGATAATGTTTGACTAAATGAGAGTGAAAGCGCTGCCGGGTTTTATACTTGAAGGAACGTTCCCTACCAGAGTCGATATGAATCTACAGAGATTGTATCACAGGCGGATCGATCTGCGTTACTGAGATCACGTGTAATCTGGGAAATCCCCGGCAATGAAGCAACCTCGCGTCAGAAAAAAAATGACACTGACACTATTCTGGGATAAACTCAGTTTTTAGCTGTACAGTGTGTGCATGATTACTTTGACAATTATCTTAAAGTTGATAATTTTGACGAGGATGATGTGAAGAATGGATTTACCTTAAGCTTTTTCAAAAATTGATGTACATTGTACGCGTAACTCAAAAATTTAGATGACATTTTGTCGAGGAAAATATTTGACATTTTTCCACAAAATGTTTTTATTTAATATTAAATTATTTCACGTCTTCATTTTTTTTAAAAGAAGAATCTAATTTTTAAAGCTAGATTTTTCATTTTTATTTCAACTCAATTATTATTTGCATTCAAAGTTGACTGCAATATATTTCAAGAGTAAAAATTATTCTTAAAATGGAATGTCACTAGGCATTAAAGTGAGTTAGTTTGAAAAATTATTAACACGGCTTTTGCTTTCTTACGGAGCAATTTTTTTTCATTCAATGCGCCAGTTTTGTGACTTTTTATATGTTTTATGTCACATACTTTCATACTTTATTTATCGTTGATGAAAAACTTTTTTCTAAACGTATTCAGTGAAAATTCATTTGAACAACTTATTTACAGAAATTATTAAAATTGTTTAATTTACGTTGAAAAAATGCTAACAATTTTTATACATTCTCTCAATAAATTTTTCCTCGTACGAATGAAATTTTTATTGCAATCTGACAGTCAAAATTTAATATTTCATAATCTAGTCTGTCATTTTTTTAAAAGTAAAAAGTAATATTGAATTTTTTTTATATTTCACGTACATATGGACAAAAGAATTCTTTATTTACTCCTCAATAGTATTCTGAAAGAAAATGTGTTAAATAATTATTAAACACGAAACATTAAGAAGAAAGATCAAGAAATACAAACTATGAAAGAGAAATTTACAAGCTGATCCTTTAAAATAAATGTACAATATTATATTTTGTAAAACAAGTTGTACACCATTTCTTGCAATAATTATAAATTGCTAACTGCAGGATATGAGCAATAATATTTTTCTTTTATTGGTAAAAAATTTGAGAACTTTCTGGCTGAGGAGACCATCTTTTGGGACCATTTTTTCTGGTTTTTTGGCTTTTGAAAAATAGTGGTGCCTTCGAAAATCTGATGTAATAAAATAAATTTATCTATTTATAAGTACTGTAACATCCTTGACAAAATAAAATATGAAAAGTTGTACTGTCTATTTTGGTTGACAACTTTATTATATTTAAAACTTACTTCAATAACCAGTCGTTATGTAAACTTTATGCAAACAGTTTGCACTAAGTTTGCACAATTCTAAGTCCAAAATTTGCACAAAATTTTAGCAAACATTTACATATAATTTGTTCCAACTTTACATAAAGTTTTTATAAATGTTTTAATAATAATAAATGTATTTTTTGTGTAAAATTTTTAAATTTCGAAATTTGAACAAATTGTTTGCAGTTTAAAAAATTATGATAAGTATAAAATATCTCAAAATTTTCTGATATTATCTTGTTTATTTTTTTTAAATACAAAATAACCCTTCAATTAAACAACAAAGTTTTTAAAAATTATTTTTTTTATTCTGTAACTTAATTACAACGTTCAGGTTTGTCGGCTCATGCGGACTAAGAAAACGACATATTTCAATAATTTTAACAATTAAATTACTAATAAAAACGCCAGAGACTGCACAGCAATGCAATCAGCGAATGAAAAATCAAAACAAGATAATGATTTCACAATTGATGACCAAAGTACTTACCAAACTACAGCATATGGCAAACAAATATAATCAATTAACAAAATGAAATGTCCACCAAAACCTTTGACAGTACATCGAATAGGCATTTGATGTTATAACATAATTCTTGCACAAATGTAAATATTATAATCTTTACCTTTTGTTAGTCAACTTTTATTTTACAAATTACAAAAATTAATAAAGTTAAAAAAGATATTTATTTACATCTGTCAAATTATATTTGAATTGAAAATAGTTATAAGATGTCAAAAGAAAATCAATAGATCAAATGTTTGGAATAGTTTGAAAGTCTTGATTATTGATCTTGACCACTAATAACTAATTTCATTTTGAGTGCAAATTGACAGATGCAAACAAATATTTTGTTAACTTCATTAATTCATGGTATTTTTTGTGTCCAATAAAAGTGGTTACAAAAAAATTGAAGAATGTCCTGCTAGAAGAATGTCCAAAAGTATTGATGCACGTTTGGAAAAAATCATTTGATGGCAGTTGTTTGCTGATTGCATTGCTGTGAGATCTCTGGCATTTTTATTAGTAATTTAATTGTTAAAATTATTGAAATGTGTCGTTTTCTTAGTCCGCTTGAGCCGACAAACCTGAACGTTGTAATTAAGTTACAGAAAAAAAAAATAATTTTTAAAAACTTTGTTGTTTAATTGAAGGGTTATTTTGTATTTAAAAAAAATAAACAAGATAATATCAGAAAAATTTGAGATATTTTATACTTATCATAATTTTTTAAACTGCAAACAATTTTTTAAAATTTTGAAATTTAAAAATTTTACAAAAAAATATTAAAACATGTATAAAAACTTTATGTAAAGTTTGAATAAATTATATGTAAATGTTGTCTAAAATTTTGTGCAAATTTCGGACTTAGAATTGTGCAAACATTATGTAAACTTCATGCAAACATTTAAGCAAATTTTATGCAAACATTATGTAAACTGTCTTATTGGGGATAATAAATGAAAATAAAACTTAAATTTAATAATTATTTTTCTGCATATTATTGTTCATAAATTGTTGTATTTAATTCTACAAAATGTCAGGTTAATGATTATATCATTGAAGTTTTGAAATGTTTATTTGCTGCTGTGCTGTGTTTAATAAGATGCACATACATATGAAAAGGGAAGCAAATCAATCGTATCGCTATACAAAAAGCAAGATGGGAAAGGGAGGACAAACGGATATCCGAATTGCTCAAATCGAACGAAAAGTCGGTCACGAGTTAACAGCATCACGCACCTTTTGTTGGTCGCATGCCACTGACATAATCGCGATTTCCTTTGCGACATTATCGAATCATCTTTTCAATCAAAGTGTCATTCTCAGCAAATGAAAATAAATTATCACTTTGTACAGTTCTTTGCGAAGTTACGAAATTCACTTAAGTCAATGGCTGTTGTGTTTCAAATTAACTTTATATATTCAGATATGAAGTATAAAAAACAATGAAAAAGATGCAATTCAAATTAGTTTTTTTATTCTCATCCTCGAGATATTTTAATTTAATATCAAATAAAAAAGTGGGCAATTTTATTTCTTTTCTTTTTTTGTTGAACCAGGTTACGGACACATTGCTCCAAAAACTCGAAATGGAAAGGTTGTGACGATATTCTACGCAATTTTGGGAATCCCCTTAATGCTGCTGTGCTTATCCAATATCGGAGATGTTATGGCCTCGAGTTTCAGGTAAAGTTTCATATGAAAAGCGATCAATATTTAAACAACAATCTTGACACAATATTGCGGAAATTCAGAAAAAAAGTGATATGTTAAAATGTAATTATATAAATATATATAAAACACTTGTTGAAAGTGTTCGGATTTACGAGACGGTTAATTACAAATGCAGGCAAAATTAGAAGGAAAAATAATTTCGCAGTGCGATGTTGAGAAATATTAAAACACCCTGGGTTGGGGATGAAGTGTATTAATTGAAAAAGCTTTTGAACGTGGATTTGATTTTTTTTATTATTATATTTACTTTATAAAAGTATTTCATGTAAATGTATTTTGTAAGACTCCGAGTGTCAATATTGGTTTATTCCATTTTTTTTATATTATTTTCGAATGTATAATTGATTTTTATAAATGTTGAGATAGGACTTTAATATACATTTTAAAAAACCTTATTTCCGATTTATTAAATTTTACTTTTCTCAAAATTAAAGTTCAAAGTTTGTTATTTTTGCATTTAGTTTGTTAAAAAGTGTTTTTCATTTGTAAAACAAAATAATTTTTACAGTTTAACCCATCAACACCCAACACACTACGTATTTTGTAGTAATTTTTCAAAATTAATTTTCAGCAATAAAATAAATTGATAAAATTATATTAGTAATGTATTTCGATAGATTAAAGTGTGCTCTTTTAGAAAACGTAAAGGAAAATTTATCTTTTTTCTAAAAAAGAGGACTAATCGAAAATGTGTGTTTTATTTCAAAATGGCGAATAAAATGCATAAGTCGGTCAATTAAGTTTTAGATTTTTACGCATTTTTCGAATAAATTGCTACATTTTTATTACTTACTTTTTTTATTTATTATTTAAATTTAAAAATAATGACTTTAATATTGTTTATAAAAAAAATTAAATTAATTAGTTAAATTTGCATCAAATGGCGGCTAAAAAACACACTTTTGACTAGTCCTCATAATGTAATTTTGCGTTCGAAAAATTAAAAAATATTCAATTTTAAAGATAACATTTTAATTTATCAGAGTACATTACTAATAATATATATATTATTAATTCGTTTCATTGCTGAAAATTAAGCTTGAAAAATGACTAAAAAATATGCAATGTTGGACGTTAATGGATTAAAAAAATCATTTTTTTAAATTGTATAGAGGACAAAGTAAAATAAGCGATTCTCGACTTACAGATTCCTTTAATTTGTTCCTTAATAATAAAAAAATATTATTACGTTGTTATTAGATCTTCAATTAGGTTTCTCAATCAACCTAATCCTGGGCATCGTGGGATGAGCCTAATTAAAATCAAATGCATTTGTAGTCCTAAGGTGCTTAAATCAAACTCAGAGTTCAATTTAGATTTACATCATTATTATTATTAGATCAAAAGATGTATGTAGATATTAGCGAGTCATCTAAATATTTAGAAAAAAGACCAAACTATCGATCTTAAACATAGAATTGGTCTAATGTTGCATGTTCTTATTACAAAAATATAATATAAGTTTTAATATAGAATATTCAATTATCTATTGAAACATTTCTTGCCATTGATACGAAAAACACCGTTTCCAAAAATTGTTTTTCAACGTTTTATGTATCCAAAAAATAAAAAATATTCATTTTAATTATGCATAATGACAAACATAGTCAGTTTGATATATTATTAACAAATTAACCATTTTTGTTGTAAATGGACAAATTGTTGTAAAAAAAAGAGTTTATAATAGTTTGGCCGGAAATAGTTTAATATCAGTTAAATAATTTGTTAACTAATAATGAATGTTATTTTCAGATTTTTGTACTGGAAAGTATGTTGTTACGTTTGCACTCGGCCTCCAAAAAAGCGACGACCCAGAAACACATTGGGCCGGGCGTACTCTGTACGTCAACCTGGGTAAAATTTCATATAAGTCTACTGAATTTATCTTGCGAATTTGCATGGCCTTAAAATTTGCCGCGTAATAAGGGCCAGAGCACAATTAACGTACATAAGAAAATTTGGCAGCCAAATAAAGAAGCAAAGTTGATCTCATTTGGCAAAGTAATTGCGACGAAGCAATTACATTGATTGAGATATGTTTAATATCCGTTTTGCAGGAGATTTGCATCCAGTCGGGGAACTTCCTTCCGTCGCTCGATTCGTACGAGCCAGAGATCTGCGGACTCAGCGGCGATGGGCCAATCTGATGGCATGACTAGGTCGTCGTTCTATTCAGACGCTGATTGCAGGTCTCTGAAAATCCATTTTCTACCTTTTTATAATACTCTTAGAAGCATTTCCAAATCGAACAATGTCAGATATTTGAGAAAATCCGAATGTTGCAAATGATTTAATGAACTATTATATTATATTGGACCTCAAACCAATTTAATTTAAATCCCTCTTTTTGTACAAACTTTAATATTTTATATTTTTAAAACTGTAAATCAATTTGTGTCAACGAGGAAAAAAAACATTTTGTCTGGTTTATTTTTATTGAAAAGAATACATTCCGCGAAAAGTTACAGAATTAAATGAGTCACAAAATTTGTGTCAATAACAAAAATGTAGTGATGTAATACTAAGTAGTTAATTTTGTTCACAGAAATTGTATGTTACAAATTTTTTTCTGCATTTATTTATAATGATTTTCTGAGTTAACACCACAGTTGTCATATATTATTTGAACTTTTGTTAGCTGTAAATTAAGCAATGTTGTATTTGAGTAAAGTTGTTGATTTCAAAAACTTTTAAATTGCAATCGTTACACTGGTTATCAATTTTATACTTGATTTCGAGTCTACGTATTCCATTTTATATAACTGTGCTACTTGAGTTGAAATCTCACGATGTTAAAACTTTGCGATGCATTTCTGCATTACAAATATAGTGTAGAAGCCATAAATAAGTTGTTGTATAAATAACAAAGAAAAAATTTGTATTTTAAAAAAAAGAATTATTTGTTGAACATTTGTCTCTGAAATTTGTTTCGACAAAAGAAAATTGTATTCCTCTACAAATTTTAGTAAAAGTACAAACAATCTTGACAGAAATGATTGTCGACGTTCTGGGTCTTATGCGTATCCGTCAGCCACACTTCCAAGACAATCTACAATAACGAGGTATTCTGACTTGCCAACACCATCCCCCAAGATTGCACGAGGTATATTTTATAAGAAGTGTTTTTTTGTTTAATTCATGTGAAAAAATTGTAACGTTGTTGATAATAATTTTTATTTTATCAAAATTAATGCTACTTAACTGATTTGACCCAATTTTATTTATCGATTGCCACTAATTTTTGTACAACTAATTTTCTGATTACAGGCACTTCGAGATTGACAACTCAATCGCTGGATAGAAAACTCTTAGTTGGCCATAATGATGCCGACAGAACTCCTGTTTTAATTAACAAATATGCCTTGGATGATTTTGAAGAAACTCAAGATCCTTCCAAATTGCTTCACGATCCTGGTACAAATATCATAAAATGCATGACGAACATGATAACAAAAGACAATTTTTTATCAATATCTCTCAATAAACATTGTGTCAACTTAAAAATCCATTTTGTTTAAAATTATTTTCTGCAGAAGTGTTGGTGCTGGAACTCCCGACAGATTTTCTTCAAACATAACGGGATTTGTACAGAAAATTCTTTACTTGTGACAAAGAATATATTTTATGAATAATACAATTGTATTTCTTAGTTGTTAATTTTATACATAATTAAAATTACTTACAAATATAAAAAAAAAATTTTAATTAATCTTTTGTGTAGAGAAATCACTTTGAATAATAGTATTAAAGTAGAATTAATTGTTATAAACTGTTCTGCATGAAAAAGTATAATTTATTTATTTTTCTTTTTTTTACTGTAGCTAAAAACTGTAATTAGTTTTGTTAGTTTCATTTGGATTGAATTATAATTTTTGCTTTTTAATGTTACTCAGTAAATTCTGCAAAATCTCAAGCAGTCAAGGATCCACATACAGAGGACGAAGAAGTTATCGATGGATCTTTGAATTTGGCATCGAGAACTTTACCCAGGAGATGCACATCAGTGGAGGCTACAGTGCCAAACAGATCGAGATCTATGGGTCCACCTCCAAGGTCTACTTCCGTTTTTTTAGAAAATGAACAAATCAGGCGACCCACTGCATTGATGAGATCTAAAAGAACCAGAGGAAACGTCGCCATCCGTAAATATCTTTGAATTGAAAATTTATTACACTCAGACGATAATAAAGTAACATTTTAATTAAAATGTTGACGATTAAAAAATGTAGGTCAAGTTTGGTACAAATATGTAAATGTTATAAAATACTGAGAGAAAGTAAGATATCAACAGATAAATTAATGATATTTTACTTGACTAGTGGATACATCAGAGGCTTTTCCGACCGAGTGAGAAAGCCTCTGCTACGTCCAGTAGTTGAGTGAATTTCTTTTTCTTACGAGAGTGGGAAAAGTAATTACTTTTACCGCACGTGTAAGGAAAAACGGAATTTACTAATTAAATAAACTTTTACGTAAAAATGTATATATTACCGCAGCTAAATGAAAAGCGTGAACATTTGAACATTTATTTGTAACATTTTTGTAATTAAATTGAGAGAATTGATATTACTATTTGCATTAATAACATTTAATTCCGACAGCTCGACCTTACAGAAGGGAAGCTCCATCTCCGAGAATAATGTCACCGATGGGCTTTGCGGTGCATCGTCAAGTTTACGCCGATGATTTTGAAACGGACTATGATTATTACTCAAACATGGACGAGCACGAAAGGAGGTCCACAATTAAACCGGTGCCGATTTGGCTTTGCGTTTTCCTGGTAGTCAGCTACATTTTCGGAGGCGCTTTCCTCTTCAGTGAATGGGAAAATTGGGAGTTCCTTGATTCCGCTTATTTCTGCTTTATCACATTAACCACCATAGGTTGGCTATTTTCAAATATAACAAATCGTTGTATAGCCCTTGGAATGGTTTACTTTTAAATTCAACATTTGAATCAATTTTTTTTAATTAAATGGTCCACACTGAAGAGTAACATTTTATTTTACATACAAAAATATATTAAGCCATTCTACATTTGTATCGAAATTTCAATCAATAACCGCAGCGCATTCGAGAGGTGGAAATCCATTCATTAAAATCATTTTTTAATTAGTTGCAATGATTGATTTAAATTACAGTTTCCATTCGAACGCACGGTTTGATATTTTGCTTCTGCTCTTTAAGAGCCGTTTTGATTGAAAATGTCACGGTTTATAGATTATTTTATTAATGTAATTAAATAAAATACAAAAATAATTGTCAGAGCTTTGTGCATTAATGGTTATTTTAATGTTTTCACCCACAGGTTTTGGTGATTTCGTACCAGCTCACAGATTAAATGCTGAGCGCAGCATCGCACTCTGCTCGTTGTATTTACTCTTCGGCATTGCGTTGCTTGCAATGAGTTTCAACTTGGTACAAGAAGAAGTCATCAACAACGTGAAAAGTGTCGCAAAACGCCTAGGCATAATTAAAGATGAACGAGGTGACGAGGACGAGGACATCGAGGACGATTTCGACTACGTCGAGGACGAGCATGTTGTGGAGAATCACGAGCTCAGTTGATTCTCACCAATTGTTATTTTTTTACACATTTTTTCTTATTCGAATTGCCATATTACTATTTGTTGGTCGGTTTTGTCATCGTTGGTTTTCATTTCTGCATTTTCATTCTAAATGTCACACACATGTGTAGAGCTTGTTTAATGAAGTACTGTTAATTATCAGGTTGCATGAAATCTCAAAAATTACATTAATTAATGAATTCTTGAAAATAGTACACTTTTTTTAGAGACAATTAAAAATGTATTCTATAAGCAGCACATTTATTATTGTAAAATTTTGTCACTTTTTAACTAATAAATCGGATTTTGTAGAAAAAAGAAAAATTGTAATTAAACTGTCAGAATATTAGAACATGACTAGTTGATTCCATTTATTATGGACAAGAGAAACTGAAGGTTTATCTAATTAAGTAATTTAATTATAAAACTTTTTTTTTTTTTTTTTCATTATCCATAAAATAGATTAAATACTGATGTATCGAAATTGTGATCCACGTTCCATTAACTTTGTCCCGACACGTTTGTCATAAAAATGTGTTTGATTAATTTTTAAATCGCCGCTGCAAGCTGAAATGAAATAATACGAAACTCTTACTTGCAAGCAGCATTGCAAATTTACGAGAGTACTATAAAAATCAGCCGAATTCAATACGATTAAAATGAAACCATTATCGAGCAAGATTAGCATTTACAAGACACGAAGAATGCAATTTCGCGATGACCTCACACTCTGCTAGAAATAATGTTGCGCACGCGTTAAGGGTCCTTCACAATGCGATGTATTAAAATTAATTTTTAAGTATCAAGCTTGTTCGACAAGCTTGAATTGAACATGCTTTAGTGTACAATTACAAATAACAACTTTTTTATAAAACGCTATTTTAATTGACGATTTATTAAAAAAATAAATGCGGGAAAAATTGTGAACAAAGCCTAAACACTTTGCGCGAATCTTTCGACCGAAATACAAATGTTAGCAGAAACACAACGCTGACTAGGCTTAGCTGACTTTTTGCCGCATAAAAGTCTCACAAGTTTGCGTCTTTTCATTGCTTGTATCTACCTAACACGCAGATTTATGTCCGCGTGCAGCCTGACGAAAGTTGTCGCGTGTTTTTGTTACCAACTTTGAATTACAATGATTTTACGAGTGCACATTTTTGCTGACACAAGCCGAAGTGGACTTTGGCGAGAGGCCAAAAGCGATCACCCAATGTCGGTTCAAGACCCTGATCATAGCGATCGAGCGCCGTTTCTTGATTATTTACACGCCTTATTCATTTTACACAGAAAAACAAGCACAGCTTTTTTTGTTCATTCAGATTATCACTTTCGCTTAATTTTTTTCTTCTGAAATCGAAATTTAATTTACATATGCTCGAGTTTTTACCATTATACTAATCCAACTTTGAATTTTTTATCATCGACGGAACCGGACTTATGTATGTTAACAATATATCCTATTTTAGTATACATATGGATGAATATGTATGAGCTGGAGTATTATAATGTAAGATTTTATACATCAATTTTTTAACTCAATTTAAATGGAGTTGCGATTTTACTAAAAAACGGATTAGAGTGCATTGTAATTTATAAATATGATTTGAGACTGGGAATATTGAAATAAATTCGTCGACGTACAAAATAATTAAATTAATCTTATTTACTGGTACAGTTTGAAACTTTTTGACTCGGCTTAATTTTGGAGCTTAATAATATTTTTTTCTTTTTTTGAAATAGACTTGTTAACAGTAATTAAATTTGATTTGATTGAATGTAGATTCGCAGACTATGAATAATTACAACTCATTTACGACTAGCACAAATCATCAAAGTATAACAGTTAATTGCGTATTTTGTAACAATAATTTGTTTGTTTCAATGTATAACTTGTAGATTACAGCACTATAGATTTATGCAAATTAATTATTTGCTAATTGTGCTAATTATTATTATATTTTGAAGTCAAATTATTTTATTGAAAAAGATAATTATTTTCAATGTATATTTTATTTTTAACTACTCTTTCATTGGTTTCTTCTACTTATTTATTATAGTAAAAAAAGACAATTTGACGATGACAACATTTTGAAAGTAAATATGGATTGAGAAATTAAATTCAACTAAGTGCAAATAAATTATATTAAATATATAACCTTTAATTTTTCAATTAAATTGTTGTAGTCACGTCTTGAAATTGTAATTGAGAAAAGGAGGGCTGTGTTATTTCTTTAAAAACATTAAATTTATCATTTTGACTGCAAGAAACATTAAAGTGCAATGTTAGTCGTGGACAATTTAGCCCGAAGAAAATAACTATTATCTGAAGAAGTTGTTGGGCCAGCCATAAAAATTCCGTCTATGCTTGCAATTTTGTTGGTGGATTCATGCCAATTTTTGTAAATCCGCGCAAATTGCTGTCAATCTCTGTCCAATTGAGTTATTGCGTGTCTTTATTTCTTAAATTCCCGTGACGCGACTGTAATACATACGTCGGACCAAGTTATTATAACACAGACGTTAATTTTGGCAAAATCAAATCTAATTTTGAACAATCACTTTTTTTCAGTTTCACACAATGTAAGCACTTAACATTGTGTTTTTAACATTATTTTCTTATACTGAAAATAAAGAAGAACAAATAAGCACCTAAGAAATTCTATTTTCTTCCATATCAAATTTTATAGCGTTATTGTTTCAGATTCTAATACATTTTCTAAAATTCATATTGTACTTGATCAGGTCATTTTAAATAGAACAATTTTATCGTATTGCTTGCGAGTATTTCAGTACAGTATTCGGCGGTGTATATAAGGCAATTATTCCAAATTACAGTAATTGGTTTAATCTTAAATTTTGTAAGATTGATATATTATAATATAAAGCTGATATAAATGGATCTTTTTATTCCATGTTATGTAATTTTTCAATTCTGCAAAGTAAAATGTAACAAATTTACAAAATAATATATTTTATTTAAAAATGTAAAGAAAATAAAATTAACAACTTTTTTTCATTTTTAAATTAATTTTTAATTTGTTTTCTTATAATCTTACATTTCTTACGAAATTTCTCAATTGATTGAAACTAGATCTAAAATTTGAGGTCTAAATATAAACTGCACTCTCAGCACAATTGCAATAATTCTGAAATTATTTTATCAGCTGAACTTTGTAACTATGATAAATAGAAATTAATTTACAAACTTTTTGTCGTCTACTTTGACACCGCTTACAATCTGCCTTATCACAAACAAAAATGAACAACGAACCGGTGGTTGGGATTCATCCGGCAAACGGTTGTAAGTCGAACTTGGCTATTTTTAGACGTTGGCTATTTTTGATTAGTGTGCCGAGCGTGAGTCTCGAAACCAGTAGACGAAAAAACCTCGTCTTGTCTCTTTTCCGGCTAGACCACCGCGTGCGAGCTCAGTTAGTTTTTGAAAATTAATTAATTAACATCACAGTGGCGTGTTATGTTATAAAACAGACAAAGACATTTAAACAAAATGCAATTATTTACTTTGTCAGTGTAATAATGTGTTGCATATTGGATTGAATAAGTGGATGATGATACCAAGGTGACGGAAATGGAAAGCGACCGGGAATGGCATCGGGGAAATAGGAACAGATCCATCAGGAGACGACGGAAAAGGCTCAAGTGGAGCGAACGAATTGCGGACTGGACCCGCAATTTGGTGGCATTTTTGTTCAGCAATGTCGGCATCGTGTGTCTGGTGGTGGGATATACCATCGCCGGTGCCTTTCTCTTTGCCGGAATTGAAGGCAAATTCAGTCTCAATGTCACCAGCGAAGTTTCCATCCTGAGAAATGATACTGCTTTAAAGTTATGGAAGTTGACTTCCGAGGTCAGTTTGTCAGAGACTTTTTTTTACAAATAAGAAAGGTCAAGTTTAAATTTTCTGTAAAAAGATTTGTACATTTTCAAGGAGGTTTATGTGAAGTATTGAAAGAAAGTAAATATTTTATCAAAGTTAATTTAGCAAAAATAAATGTGTAAATCAATTTTTCAGTTTTTTATTTCTTTTTCAAAAATCAGTCAAATACAGATTTGTGTTAATGTATAAACTAGTAAAAATCACCAGTTTTTCGCATTTTTATACATTTTCTACATATTTTGTAAATGAGTTAGCATTTATAAGCTATTTAAATAACTACAACATTTTTTCTCCAGATTAATTTGATTAATTTTACACTTCTATTTCTACAAAAAAAAAAAAAAACTGTTTTATAGAAAATCAAAACAAGAAAAAAGAAAGTATAATTGTTTAAATTATATTTAACATTTATAGTTAAATTTAAAATTATAAATTTAAAAAAATTCAGCAAAAAAATGTGAATCGGCAAAAACAGTTAGGTTTGATTTGACCAGTTTGCAGAATAAAGTAATGAGATTTATTTTACATGAATAGAAAAAAAGATTATCTTTATTTTTTGTGCACTGGAAATTGAATGCTAAAAACAATAGTCAATATTGCCAGTTAAAATTAGAAACTAACAATTGACGGCCGAGAAATATTTATTCATCAAAATATCTGCATTTTTATAAAAGTTTCTAAAGAAATGATATATAAAAGTGCCGAAACCTTATTTAATTATTTATCATTTGGAATGCATTTTTTAGTAGAAGAAAAAATATATTTTTGCATTAAATTCATTTTCATTGTAGAAATTAGTTAAAGGTACTGGTCTTTTTAAGCAAGACTTTTGTGTGTCAGCGTAATACAAGTTTAACGTGAATGGCATGATAAAATTTAAGTTTTTTTTTCTTCTCTCAGTACAGATTTAATTATTTAATTATCCTAATTTAAATCATGATTTAGGACAAAGGTAAAGGACGGTTTTTTTTGATAATCGATAAATCCTATTGTAGATGATTAAATATTGAGATTAAACTGAAATGGTGCACTAACTTTTCAACGATATTATTTTCAATAAAATATGATTTTTTAAACTCAACATTTATAAATGTCAACATTGATTCAAAATTGAATTAAAGATAATACTCTTTTACAATTAAATAATAGTAATAAAAAAGTGGAAAAACATAAAATTATTTTTTCAAAGATAAAAATTCTTTAAGGAAACAATTAAATTTGCATTTTAGAAATTCTTTTTTTTATTTTGTTTTTTCATCATTTCCTGTCTCGTCAAATAAGTTTTCTTTTTATAAAAGATATAATACTTCTGGATTTATTAATTAAAATTAATATTGATTTCTTATTCACTTCATTATAAAATATAGTTATGGAAATGTGATATTTTTTTCAAAATGAGCTAGTTTATATTTCAGTTTGCCTGTAACTTATTTTATCATATAGTTCCGAATCGAGCACGTTTTGAATATAACATTAGAATTCATATTAAAGTAAACAGAGAACCAATATTAATGGACAAAGCTGTTTTTGCAAAACAAAATGTACAATAACAGTTCTATAAGTATATTATTGATATCGAAACTTTAGTTTATATGCATAAATTATTTACATGAAAGTATAATGTAATTAATTTTGTTATCGAATTTGTTACTTATTAGTAAATTTTATTAAAATGTAATGATAAATTTTGATATTTTTATTAAACTTTATTTTAAAGCTTCAAAAAAATATAAAAATCTAATTAAATCACCAAATTCTAACAATATAGTAGATATAAAATTATATCGCCATTAAAGAAATCATTCACGAAAGAGTGGTAAACAATTTTTATATGAGTATAAAATTTTATTTTAGTAGTGTAAATATATTTGCACCAACGATAACAATATCACAGAACAGTTAAGAAATTGTATTCGGCATTTTTAAGTTATGATTTTTTACATTTGAATTTATCTGAATAATTGAGAACTAATACAAAATTATTATTATAAAAAAATTATTTTCTAATTATTCATTGTGCAGTTTTTAAGGAATATAAGTAAATCCTATAATTTTTTGATTTTTTCCTTTGTTACACACTGAAGCATTAACTTTTATCATTTTAAAATGTATATTTACACAACTTTTAGTTATTTTTTTTTGAAAATGCCATAGCTAAAATATTTTTCCCAGCCATATTTAAAAGTCATAAAAATAAAGAGAAAAAAAATGTTTGTTTTAAATTGCGTTCCGGACATACTTCAAATTTAATAATAAAAAAAGTGCTTTTTAAATCTGAAAAAGTCCGCAACTCAGAGATTTAAAAGGTTTTCAGATTTATTTTTCACATTTTTATTATTAATGTACGTTAATAGTTCTAATTACTGAAAATGAGCTTGAGAAAAATTAAGGAAAGTGCATCGTCATTTGATTTGTCGATAAAAATAAAATAAAAAAAGAAGTAAAACTAAATGCAAATTAATAAAGTAAACGATATAAAACTCTGATTGCAGGAAAATGTGTTCTGCGAGAAAACGTGGAAAGCTAAAGTTGACGCTGAGCTTGAAAATTACCAGCAGGAAATAACAGA